>JADBJO010023711.1:20000-26181 GCA_016801955.1 Conus betulinus | reverse complement strand
GGAGTGGTGGGGGCAATATATGAGGATACTTCGATACCAAGAGAATGCGTGGCAATGTGCTTGCTTCCTCTTCCGATATTGTTTCAAATAACAAACTCCACAGCAGGCCAAAGTTCTGTAACGTAGTACAGTAGAAGGAGTAGCAGTGGGTAGTGGCAGTAGTCATCACAGCAGTAGTAGTAGAAGTGGTAGCAGGAACAGCAGCAGCAACAAGCGGCAGGCGTAGTTAGTAGTAGTAGCAGCAGCAGCAGCAGCAGTAGTAGTAGTAGTAGCAGCAGAAGCCCAGAAGCAGTAGTAGTAGTAGTAGCAGCAGCTGCAGCAGCAGCGGACAGAAGAAAGAGGAGTCGGAGGAGGAGAAGGGGAAGAGGGAGAAGGGAGGAGGGGGAAGAGGAAAGAGGAGCAGAGGAGAGAGGGAGAGAGAGAAAGAGGGAAAGAGAGAGGAGCAGAGAGAGAGAGAGAGAGAGAGAGTGAGAAGGGGAGAGAGAGAGAGAGAGAGGAGCAGAGACAGAACAGATACAGAGAGAGACAGACATACAGACAGAAGACAGACAAGACAGACAGAAGGGGGGGAGGGAGGGGAGCGTAAGAGAGAGAGAAGAGAGAGAGAGAGAGAGCGAGAGAGAGGAGAGAAGGAGGAGAAGAGAGAGAGAGAGGGGGGGTATAATGAGTGCAGTGATTCAGCCACTGTATTTATGTCCAACTTAGCCGATTCCTACAGAGTGGCACGTGCATTGCACCCTGTGTATTCTTGTTCCTACCTGCCTATGCACAGCCTGCTGTCCCTTACCGAGAGCAATGCTTCCAGCCAGAGGGAACAAACCACCACCTGTATTACCTCCAGGAATATGAAGTTTCTGTGGAATGTGTGCCTGGCAAACCATCAGACAAGATGCCATTTTCGCTTTTTGCAGACGGGAACACAAATTCATCTGCTTACTGCTATCGCATCAACAGTTCTCTGAAAGTATTGAACGCATATGTTAAAGTACTATACGTTGTGATGATTATTTCCTCACTTTGTTTCGTTTGCCTATCGGTTTTAATTATTGTTGCTTTTTTGTCCTAACGAAATAAGATTCAGTTATATTTCTACAGTTTGAATATTGCATGCAAGCTTTCTCTTAAAACTGTAAACGTGAGCTCTGTTAAGATACAATACATGTGTTTGACTGTTTCCACTTAAGAAATGAAATTGAAGATTCAGATTTAAAGATTCGTGTTAATGTTTGCGTCAGAAAATGTTTGCCGATGTAACACTGATGTCGATGTCGATGATGTATCGTGCAACTCAGGTCAATTTCATTAGACTCTGAGTCAGAACACACACAAAGAAACATGAATAACCCGAAGTCGGAAAGTGTCTTGGCTCAAATACAATGTTGATTCCATGACCTGACTTTGAATCTTGGAACCTAAGTGGAGGTAAGGGTTTTATGACAAGATTTTTCATTAACGTGGATTGACGAAATTCTAAGAATGTTGACGAGTTTGATGTGGAGTTTTTGATGTTGAGCATGGTAGTCAAGACCATAGAGCTTGATTGATGGTACGCTCTTCATGTGGATTCTGCCAAATGCAACTGATGGTAATGATTCTGTGTTACAGTTTCTTGTTCAAATTGTCGCAATTAATACATACCAAAACACATGCATAGAAATACACACACACACACACACACACACACACACACGCGCGCGCGCGCGCGCGCGCGCACACACAGACACACACACACACACACACACACGCACGCAACGCACGCACGCACGCCCGCACGCACACACCACACACACACACACCACACACACACACACAAATATTTGAAGAAAAGATACAGTTTTCACTTTATTTCATTTTCTTATACATTTTCGTGACAAGCTCGAATCAAATTGTTTTTTTCATTATTTCAAAGCAGTTAGTCTTCTCTCTAGCCCCATTCCTGACCCATCAGGGTGCAAACCCAAGCCGACTCTAACCCCACGTGTCACAGCGCTGGGCCAGACCAGAGCAAAGCATTGTGTTTATGTGCTGTATAACACCCCCTTCCCTCTGCTCCCTGTCGCTGCTCTGCTCTCTGGCCATCGACCCATGCCAGCAGGAATGGTTATCTACGCCATGCAAGCATCGATAGAGAACAGCGATCCTCATACTAGACACAGCAGGGAAAAGCAGTATGAAGACCCTTATTTTCTTTTCATCTCTTGAAGATGATCGATCGTCCTTGAGTTTCCTTCTCTTCATCTATTCCTGTAGTAGTAGTAGTAGTAGTAGTAGTAGTAGTAGTAGTAGTAGTAGTAGTAGTAGTAGTAGTAGTAGTAGTTAGTAGTAGTAGTAGTAGTTAGTAGTAGTAGTAGTAGTAGTAAGTAGTAGTAGTAGTAGTAGTAGCAGCAGCAGCAGCACAACAGCAGCAAAACCAACGAGTAGTAGGGGAGGAGGAGGAGAAGAGGAGGAGGAGAGAGAGAGAGAGAGAGAGAGAGAGAGAGAGAGAGAGAGAGAGAATGAGAGAGAGAGAGAGGAGAGAGGAGAGAGAGAGAGAGAACGAACTCGGGAACAATGGCATCTTAACGTAACACCACATCATGCACACGCACACTCGCCTGCGTTAACACGTGTTAGGATTGTCGCTAGTAATACATACTAAAGTATGTACATCGGCACGCACACACACACACACCACACACACACACACACACACACACACACACACGCACACGCAGAGAGAGAGAGAGAGAGAGAGAGAGAGAGAGAGAGAGAGAGAGAGAGAGAGAGGAGAGAGAGAGAGAGTGGGGTTAGGTCTATCAGATACAGCTTGGGGAATCTTAGCAACCAGACGCTACGCACGAACAACGATCGAACGTCTCAATGCAGATCGCTCCGATCTTCAAGCTAGTCGTTCCCACTATCACCAAATACTACATGGTGGCAGCGCTGTGAACCTAAACCAATCTATAAGAGAAAAATGGCACAGGTAGGCGCAAATCGTCTTTCTATTCCTCTCCCATACCTTTCGATGGCACAGCTGTTAACTGGTCAAAATGGCGACAGTGTTTTGAACGCTTCTATACGGCAACTCAAATGAAAGAAAAAGGATCGAGAAGAACAAATCTCCGTTTTTCTTATATGCTATGGGAGAATGTGCTGATGACTTACTGAGTGTTTTACCCAGTTACAGAAAATACCGCTACGTATGAAGAACTGAGATGCGTTTGACACATATTTCAATGCAAGAAAAAATACAGTAGTTGAACGTGCCAAATTCAACAAAAGAAAACAGCAACCTGGCGAACCTGTGGATAGCTTCATACAAGACTTACATCGTATTGCTGACGACTGTGAGTATGGAAATCTAAAGGAAGAACTGATCAGAGATCGTATTGTCGTTGGGGTTATTGACGATGGCCTCTCAGAAGAACTTCAAGCAAAAGCGAAATTAACTCTTACAGAGGCAGTACAGCTTAGTCGACAAGCTGAAGCAAGAAAAGAAGAACACCAACCTCTTCTACGTGACAGAGAGGAAATGGTCAATGCTGATAGACCAACACCAAAACAATCATCAACATCAAGCAACTATACACGCCTTAAGAACTTTCAGAGAAGAGGAGATACATTTGACAGCTTTAGAAATTGTGATTACTGTGGACGGGAATCACATCCAAGAGACAGATGCCCCGCAAAGAACGCTACATGCGCAAACTGTCACAAGAAAGGACATTACCGAGCTGTATGTCGTGGCAGGAAAATGTTGAATGAGATCGATCATTATTCGGATGTTTATGATACTGATGGACAAGAAGACAATCCACAATTCCTTGGTTATGGTTGACACTGTGAAACAAGACACAGACAATGAAGCTTGGAAAGTACAACTTCAACTGAACGGCAAACCTCATGTTTTCAAATTGGACACGGGAGCTTCAATTTCTGTGATCGGTGATCGGTGATGAAAATGAAAAACTGAAAGAAAACAAAAACTACTGCAAGGACCAGGCTCTACAAATCTCAAAATCAAAGTCACTCTTGATGCTGTTTTGTCATACAAAGGTCATATTATCAAAGAAACTCTCTATGTTCTGCCAAACCAACCTTGTTCGCTCCTCAGCCGTAGAGCATGTGTTCAACTGGGTCTTGTCTCCAGAGTTGACGAAGTTTCAAAAAGCAAATTTCAAGATGAATTCCCATCAATGTTCTCAGAACTGGGAAAAACGAAAAAAAAAAATCTTACAGCATCACTCTCTGTCCAGATGCTAAACCAGTATGTCTTTATACTCCTCGAAAAGTCGCTCACCCTTTGATGCCAAAAGTGAAAAAAAGAGCTCGAAAGAATGGAGAGAAGAAGGTGTCATATCTCCTGTAACAGAACCAACAACCTGGTGTGTCCGGAATGGTTGTGGTCCCCAAACCAAATGGTGATGTTCGAATTTGTGTCGACCTCACACAACTAAATAAATCTGTTCAACGTGAAATTCATCCAATGTTCTCTGTTGATGAGAGTCTAGCAAAACTTGGACAAGTAAAAACTGTTCACAAAACTTGATGCAAAGAGTGGTTTTTTGGCAAATTCCATTGAATGAAGATTCAAGAAATTCAATACCTTCATCACTCCCTTTGGGCGGTATTGCTTTAACAGACTACCTTTCGGAATCAGCTCTGCACCTGAAATATTCCAGAGACTCATGTCTGAAATCCTGGCTGACCTCAAAGGCGTCATCTATCACATGGACGATATACTCATCCATGCTTGTGATCAGATCACACATGATCAGTATGTCAGAGATGTCCTTCAACGACCCCATGAAGCTGGAGTCACTCTGAAACGAAAAAATGTGAATTCTCAAAATCATCAGTCAAATTTTTGGGTCACATTGTGGATGAAAACGGAATTCATGCTGATCCTGAAAAAGTAGAAGCTATCCGAAAATTCCCAGCTCCAAAATCAGTCACAGATCTCCAACGCTTTCTGGGAATGGTGAATCAGCTGGCAAAATTCATTCCAAACCTGGCTGAGAAAAAACTATTCCTCTTAGACAACTTCTTCGCAAAAATTCAGCTTGGTTATGGGATCAACCCCAAGAAACAGCGTTTCAAGAAGTGAAAGACATCTTGACATCTCGTCCAGTCTTGGCCCATTCTGATCCTGGAAGAAAAACCATCCTTGCTGCAGATGCCTCTTCAACTGGTCTTGAAGCTGTCCTTTTTCAAATTCAAAAGGATGGGTCACGTCGCCCAGTCTGTTTCATTTCACGCTCACTGACAGACACTGAACAAAACTATGCAGTCGTTGAAAAAGACTGGCAACAAACGTGGGCCTGTGAGCGTTTCAGTGACTACAGTGACAACAACGACAAAACTTCAACCGCCGACATGCAGCAAGAGACTTGCCACTGCTACAACCTGGAGATCATGTCTGGGTCCGCGATATGAAAAGATATTGAGAAATCATCAGGAAATCTCCATGTACACGTTCCTATATCATCGGGATGGACAAGGGCACTGCTATTCGCCGCAACAGAACAGCCCTGATATCTTATCCTCATGCCAGAAACACCCAGTCACCTGAACCAGTGGGTCCTCCTCAACCACAGTCTCCAGTGAGACTCTCAGCTGGACCAGTGCCAGCACCACAGCCAATGACACAGCCAGCACAACCTGCTGATCCGACTGCTGTTCCAAGAAATATTCCGCCTTTTTGTACCAGATCTGGCAGAATTGTCAAAAAACCTGACAGAGTGGACTTGTGAGGAACAGGCAGAATAGAGCTATGAATTCCTCCTAAATATCCATTCGTGACTGCGTTTGCTATTTTTTTTTTCCTCAAAGTTCTTATCTAAAGTTGTTCAAGTTTATAAGGTTGAATTATTTAACTTTGGGTTAAAGGGGGAAAGAGACTAATAGGAGTTACTTGTGAAGAACTTTACCGTTTAAAATTTAAAGTCCTTTCAAATGAAAAAAAATGTGATACCTACAATCCTGTTAAAATGACAGAAGGTGGTCCATCGGACAAAAGACTTTTACAACTTGAAAGGGAGATGTGGGGTTAGGCCTATCAGATACAGACTATACATAAGGGCCGCAACTCTTTCAAAATAATAATTACGATCCTTGGGGGATCTTAGCAACAAGACGCTACGCACGAACAACGATCGAACGTCTCAATGCAGATCGCTCCGATATGATGATGATGATG
>JADBJO010023711.1:12500-15000 GCA_016801955.1 Conus betulinus | reverse complement strand
TTGTAGGACGTGAGGTGCTTTTTTTTCGTGCAGCAATGAGCCAACAACCAAGGTAAGCATACAGTTTTCGTATTTGTATACATCTTTATGAAGAGAAAGTGTTTGTTATAGTATGATACAGAAACGTATTTTTGTGGGTTTTTTTTTTGGTCAGAAAATGTCAGGGACAGCAGGATCAAATGGGTGGGTTTTTTCCCCCTTATTTCCATCAATGTATTAGGTTATTGTTTGATAGTTTCGGATTCTCTCTTTCAAGAAGCAACAACTGGCATTGATCCACCTGAGGAGGGAGGGTTCGATACAAACGAGGACAGTGGCGAGGAAGATGGAGAAGACACTGTTTCAAACTTGAACTGTAGACGTCAGCTGATGGCTGGAGCGACAGCAACATTTCTGAGGAATGGTGTGCAAGAAAATCTGGACTCAGACGAAAAATGAGGTGACACTGTAAGTAATCGTTTGCTGTTTTACTCACGTGACGAAAATCCTTAGTACTTGGTCACGCTTACATAAACTGAAACTGCATTATTTGTTCACATTACAAAGTGAAAATGAGAAACATAATGCCAAATCTCTCTCTCTCTCTCTCTCTCTCTCTCTCTCTCTCTCTCTCTCTCTCTCTCTCTCTCTCTCTCTCTCTCTCTCTGTCTGTCTGTCTGTCTCTCTCTCTCTCTCTCTCTCTCTCTCTCTCTCTCTCTTTCTCTCTGTTCGTATGTGTGTTTATCTTTTTGTGTGTGAGTGTGTATGTGTATGTTTTTTTGTGTTTGTGTTTGATGTTCATTGTAACGTCCTTTTACTAAATGTGATGACTCAAAATGTGCATGTGCGTGCGTGCGTGCGTGCGTGTGTGCAGGAATCGAGAGAAGCCGAGCCAGACTTTACCCTCACTGTGCACCAAGTACCATCGACATCAGCAGGACCATCTGTCCCAAGTCAACACTCATCAAAACCACAGAAAAGGAAAAAGCCCCCCTGCTGCAACACCCAACTTCCGAAAAGAAAACCAGAGACATGCCTGAAAGAGACTTGAGAAGAGAAGACCTTTCTAAAAGGCAGAGAGAACGCTTCCCCTGGAATGACAAAACTCAAGGCCCCTCTTGTCTGCAACTTCACCAGTTGAATTTTAAAAACTTTTTTATGACGATGTTATTGATCTTATTGTTGAAATGTCAAAAGAGTATGCTAGTCAAAGGGAACACCACCTTCTCCACCTCTCCTTCAGAGGTGAAGGTTTTCATGGCCATACATCTTGTTCCAGGTTACAGCCCTGTTCCCCAGGAGAAGGATGTTCTGGAGCTGTGATGATGATGTTTGCAATGCAGCCATCAAAGCAGCGATGACAAGAAACCGAGTTGATGAGATGATGAGATACCTTCATGTGTGCGACAACAGCAGGCTGGATCCAACAGACGCACTGAGCAAAGTCCGACACCTGCTGACACACTGCTGAACGAAAGATTCTTGCGCTACTTCAAGAAGCTGGAGACTCAGAACCTCAGCGTAGATGAGTCCATGATTCCGTATTATGGACAGCATGGGGCTAAACAATTTATTCGTGGAAAGCCCATTCGTTTTGGCTACCAGATGTGCTCTCTGACGACACCGATGGGCTACCCCTGCAGACAGATCCATACCAAGGTGCCAGAGGACCCAACTGAGATGTGGCCACTGTGGAAAGAAAACATACCGCAGGTGCCAGAAGTGTCAGGCTGGCGTGCACGACAAGTGCTTCAGCTTATTCCACACTCGCTAGTGGGAGTTCTTAGCAGAATGAATGGACGAGGAGGGTTTTGTTCCCTTTGCCTAGCGATGTCAAGATTTTTGTCTTGTGTCATTTCTAGCATCCAAGGTAATTCAGGTGTGAGACCTGTATCTAAACAAAAAGCTCTTGTTCGCTTTGAACAGACAAGGTAGTCATTAGTGTGAGTCAGACTGTAGCATTGCTATGACAAAGGATCAAGAGTTAATTACTTTTCTGTGATTCAAACATATTCAGTTTCCATTTAGTTTTGTACATGTTGATTTGTGTCTTGATTGGTTTAGTTGCTTTTTAAAGTTGTGCACCAGTTTGCCAAACTACCGTATATATATATATATATATATATATATATATATATATATATATATATATATTATGTGTGTGTGTGTGTGTGTGTGTGTGTGTGTGTGTGTGTGTGTGTGTGTGTGTGTGTGTGCAGGGTCGGGGTGGAGGAACGGGGAGTGAGGAGGGGGGCGAGGGGGGGGGGGGCACTGGAAAGGCTGGGGTAAATGGGGTGGTGAAAAAAAAAATGTTCACATTTGAATTTTAAAGTCTAATTTTCATGTTAAGTTCATTTTGAAACAATGAAATAAGAACTGGAAAGACAAAAGTGCCTGTATTTACTGTGTGATACTGTTCAAAATACCCTACCCACTTGAGCTCGCTGTCTCTAAAAAGGGACGCTAACATTTTATGCTCAAAATGAAAATGTACCAAACTCGTGTCAAAATGAGTGTTAGA
>JADBJO010023711.1:0-7500 GCA_016801955.1 Conus betulinus | reverse complement strand
CTGTATTTCTTCTCTCCACCTCCTGTCCTCCATGCTGCTCCTTTGCACGTCATGTCTCTGGCACTGGCATCAACCTCTTTTGCTTTCTTTTTAAAACTTAGACAATTGAATTGATTGCTTTGCATGAAATCCATTGCGAAGCATTCTCTGGTAACAGGGGAAAAAACAAAGTGACGTTGGTTTTGACCAAAATTGATTCATGTGGAATAACCAGAGTCTCCTACTTCCTGCTTGTGGTTAACTTACATCGCACGGAATGAAATCAACAGAGTCCTCATACTTCCTGTCTGTATAAAGTAGTATCGAACAAATAAAAATGTACAGAGTTGTCATGCTTCCTGCTTGCCTAGAATGCCATTGATTAGGGTGAATGAGTGGAGTCTTCATCAATTCGAATTTTTAATCTGATATTGGCCCAAGTAATGTAGGAAGTCGTCCCGTTCCCCGCTTTTGATGACTTGGTTCAACAGATATAAATAGGTCTTGCGTCATTATCAAAAAGCCGAGATATCGACACATTTCGCTAGCACACTTCTGTCTTCGACTGACATTTATTTGGGACTTTTAGACTTTTATTATTATGTCGAGGCGACAAGACAAAATATTTTGAAGGAAACGTATAGAAAACAATTATTCCCAAACTCACAAACCAAAAACTGAAACCATTGTCTACAAACAACAAAGAAATAAGAAAATTACAGTAAGCACAAAAACGCAGATCAGAAAGCAAATAAGAAGACGTCAATTACTGCATGCTGCTTCAAACATTGCTATCCTTAATTGTAGAGGAGGCGAGGCAATGCTGGGAGTGCCAGACCATTCTGCTTGATTTGTCGCCGCCAGATTTCCACAAAAGTCAACAAAAAGATCAAACAATCAATCAATCAATCAACCTACCAACCAACCAACCAACCAATCAATCAAACAGTCAATCAACCAATCAATCAATCAATCAATCAATCAATCCATCATTCAATCAATAAGTAACTAGATAAGGGAACACAAGGTCTAAATACAACGAAAAGCACATAAAGACCCATATGGACAAGAAGATACTGAATTATAGATAGCTAGATCCCAAGCTAGACAATGTGTATGTTCCCACTATGTAGCCAGTAGATTAAAAAAAAAAAATGACGTGTTATATATTGCAAACAGAGAAAAGAAGAACAAGATAAAGAAAAAAAAAATGAATAAAACAAATAGCAAGATCAAAGACATAAGAATGACACAGGGAAGAAAACCGTTGACGACGACGGTAAACACGAGAGAGAGAGAGAGAGAGAGAGAGAGAGAGAGAGAGAGAGAGAGAGAGAGAGAGAGAGAGAGAGATTTGTAGTGAAAGAGGCCCCCGCACATTAGCATGCCTCGACCTCAACACGCAACAGGTCTACATTGACAATCACGGTTAACTGACAGGTCACTCCTTCACCACCCCCCCCCCTCACCACTCCCATCAGTGCACTGACAATGCATGAAAAAGCTTCTTAGCTTCACAGTCTGCCCTGCTCCTATCCGTCTCCTTCCTTCATCTCCTCACATGCCCCCCTCATGTCACCTTTTTCACCCCCCCTCCACCCATCATCTTACACATGCACGCACACACGCACACGCGCACGCACGGGCGCGCGCGCGCGCACACACACACACACACACACACACACACACACACACACAAACACACATACGTAAACCTGACTGATCATGCGGTTCTGGAATTGTACTGGAATGGCCTGCCACTCCCTTGTCACTGAAAAGCAAAGGTGACCGCATCTTTTGCCCCTTCACCACCAGTTCCCTCATTCCCAACTACCCTCCCCTTTGCCTTCACCACATCCCCGAATCCCCGTGTACTCTCTCTCTCTCTCTCTCTCTCTCTCTCTCTCTCTCTCTCTCTCTCTCTCTCCTCTCTCTCTCTCTCTCTCTCTCGTTGCTACTCTCTTTTGTAGTTTTCAGTTTCTATAGTCAGGGCAATGTTAACAGTGTAAAATCTAACAATGTATGGAAAACGACTGTAAACATGTTACCACTTTTTTTTTTTTTTTTTTTTTTTTTTTGGGGGGGGGGCGGCGGGGGGTTGTTCATTTAAAAACTGACATTGCTACATTTTCTGTTTCTGGGGTGATGGGTGGGGAGGGTGTGTGGATGAAGAACTGTTAGAAACTTCCGGTAGAGACATCGGCACATCTTAATCATCTCAATATTCCATCAGACTCACTAATCGGTCGACCAGAAAGAAAAAAGCAGCAGTACAATCCTTGCATTCAGGACGAATAATGACAAAAAACCAAACCGGTTCGTTTTTTATGCATCACAGACAAAAAAAAATATCCAATTCGTTGCAGAATTGCAATTACAGACTATAGTCACCCCCCCCCCCCCCCCTTTTTTTTTTTTTTTTTTTTTTTTTTTTTTTTGAAGAGGTTTTACTAAGGTCTTGCACTTTTTTGTTAACATTGTAATAATAAATCATATTGCTTTGGTACATGTCTGTACATTGATCAAAATAACAGCATTGCTATTTTTTTTTTTAACAGCACCAGTACACTTCAAGAGACAATCACAAAACCATAACATCTGTATTCACTACGCATACATAAAATGATAAAAAGGCACAACCATTGTTAGGTAGGCACTCAAGGTCTGACCAGCATCTTGGGCTAATGCGTAGGTCAGACATCTGCAAAGTCGTAGCTACGAGACCCTCTTCTTAAATTTCTCTCATCTTAGTTGTTAATTCATTTATTCATCAGCTTAACATCATGTGCAGCGTGGTCTGAAAACTTAGCGGATTTGGTGTAGCGTATATGGACTAGCCCGCACACATTGACGCCTCATTGATGAAACTGAAACTATAAACATTCCTATACTTTTACATTTTAAGTGAAGTATACGTACCGTTACCTTTGTCGTCTAGATCAATACCCCCCACCCCTTGTCTGTCTGCCTGCCTCTCTCTATCTCTATCTTATTGCACTGTAACATTTTGGAGAATATTTGTGTTTTGTTAATTTCTCATCGCAGTGTGGCGTAGAGTGAGTGGCAGCCTGTTCTGCCTTTCGCACTGTCTCTTTTCCTTGTACTGTCGTCCGTTCCCTTCTGCTGTTTACTCTTCTCCCTCCTCGACAGGAGCGGAGCTGCCGGCGACCTGTCAAAAACTTCCAGCAAAGCACGTGCAACCCGGACCACAAGTTGGGCAGAAACCTCACGAGTTGCTGAAGTTCACAAATAGTCTGCACAAACTGTTGCCTCACTTCCGAAAATACTTCAGGGTTTTGTACATTTTCGCGCGCGCGCGCGCGCGCGCGTGTGTGTGTGTGTGTGTGTGTGTGTGTGTGTGTGCGTGCATGCGTGCGTGCGTGTGTGTGTGTGTGTGTGCGTGCGTGCGTGCGTGCGTGTGTGTGTTTTTCTTTTTCTCTTTTTTGTTTCTTTCTAACCAATGATGTTCATGTCAGTTTACAACGAGGACGCTATTGACCACATCAATTTCCTCCAGCAAGCACGCAGCATTTGCAATCTAAACTGAGTTAGGAGTCATTGAAATGCAAGCAGTACCAGCAGTAGAGCATAAATTTTAATACAAGGGTAGACATAAAAACATACTTTTTTAACATTCAAAATGGATACATTTCATAAACAAAGACATTGACAATTATATATATAGATAAATCAATAAAAGAAAAAACGCATACCTTGCTTAACACCTACCCCCATTCCCCCACCAAAGAAAAAAAAAACATATCCTTTTAGAACGGAACTTAAAAAGTGAAATGCATACTAAACCCTCCAATTGCATCAAACCAGTTTTCTGTATTCCTGGTGTGTGTGTGTGTGTGTGTGTGTGTGTGTGTGTGTGTGTGTGTGTGTGTGAGAGAGAGAGAGAGAGAGAGAGAGAGAGAGAGAGAGAGAGAGAGTAGTGGATAACAACAGAATATTTATAAATATCGTCATGCAGTCACACAGACATTTTCTTGAAGAACTACTTGCAGCCATGAGTGTTAACGTTCAACTTTAGAAAGTGATTCAAAGCTAAATTGCATCCCATCCCCCGCAAACAAAAGTAAACATTTTACCGTTCGATATTATGGAAACAAAGATTGAGACAAGCTAAATGGTTTGATAATGAAGTTGTTTCTGACCACTGAAGAAATAGAAATCTTCATTTTTTCCATGTGAATGTTGATGAATCTCGGATGAGAGCAGTAGAACAGTTCATTTTTTTCCCATGTGAATGTTGATGAATCTTGGATGACAGCAGTAGAACAATTCATTTTTTCCATGTGAATGTTGATGAACTTGGGATGAGAGCAGTAGAACAGTTCATTTTTTTTCCATGAGAATGTTGATGAACTCGGGATGAGAGCAGTAGAACAGTTCATTTTTTTTCCATGTGAATGTTGATGAACTTGGGATGAGAGCAGTAGAACAGGCGCATGTGAACAAGTTTCCCAAACACAACGAAAATCACTTGGAGAGGATCGAGGTGAACATTTGGGCACAGGGAGCATGGGACATGCTAGAGGGAGCATGGAGTGGGGTGGGGGAGGGGTGGGGGGTGATGTGTGATGGCGAGAATTGAACATCAAAGGTTTCTATCCTTCAATAATGCCAAGTAGCCACGGAATTCTCTCTCGTGCGATGATCAGTCTTTCTTTTCCCTACCTCCACGATTTATTGTTCTAATTTCTTTTTCTTTGTGTATCTAACATGTTTGACCTGTTTGACGTGTTAGAGAGAGAGAGAGAGAGAGAGAGAGAGAGAGAGAGAGACAGAGAGAGAGAGACAGAGAGAGAGAGAGCCCGAGCTCTAATGCTTTTCATGTCCATAAAAGGAGTATACAAAGTCGGCCATTCAAGTCATAGTATGTCCCCATCGAAAACGGACCTGCGTTTAAGAGCGGAGGGAGCACGAAAAGGAATTCTTCTGCAGTGAGTACTGAAGGTTCCTCCAATGTGGAGATCAGCAGGACCACCACACGGCAGCTGGTTTGCTCTGTTTGGATCTCATCGGGGCTCATTCAAGGTCTGGGTCATTTGCTGATGAGAAAAACACTTTCACATAAACAGGAACGAAACTCCCAGCCATTGGACAAATCCTCAGCCTTGTGTGAAAACTCGCCTCTCATTGTAATAAATAAATGAATAAATAAGTGAATATATAAACAGATAACCAGATAAGTAGCTAACTACCTAACAACTAGCAACTACCTAACTAACTACCTAACTAACTAACTAACAAACAAATAACGAGCTCCCTGCTGTTAAGCGAAGAGTAAGACTGTTGATGGTAGGTACAAAAGTGAAAAATTAAAATATAAATACCAGAAGACACAACAGCAGGCAATCAGGCTGGAGCGTCAAGTGATTAAGGCTATTATAAAACAACCAAGACAACAACTAACAAAAAGAAAGAAAGAAAGAAAGAAGAAGAAGAAGAAGAAGAGAAGAAGAAGAAGAAGAAGAGAAGAAGAAGGAGAAGAAGCGCATTAAAAGAAGTGCAAGGGGCTCAAACAAAAACAAACCTATCTGGAAAGTTTTACAAGGAGCAATGATGTTTTCTCTGCCGCCATATGCAACTGTCATGGGTACGCAGCTTCCTCATAACTCTCTAAACTGATTTAACCTATAGGATTTTTCCCTGTAAATCTTGTCTGCCTGTCTGCCTGTACTAGTTTCTGTTCTTCTCTTCTGTTTTATCCGTTTTTTTTCACAATTTTTCATTGAGATTCCTTTAAAAAGTAATCTTCAGGGAATTAAAGACAAAATCGTATCATCAACAATGGGAAAATTGTCTTTCAGATGGTCTTAGTCCTGACACAAGGTCACTGGCTTCAGGATGGGTCGATGCTGCTTTTAGTTCATTGGTTGTCTTTAACTGTGGTCACAACGTTAATGGACTTGTGGGTTGATGGGAAGGAGATCGAATCCAACACTGTCTAAAAAATGATTGGTTTTTTTGCCCATCATTTCAAGTCCTTCTCATTTGGGTGCAAAACCAGAGTCAGCCAGAAGGACTCAGTTTGAAGAACGATCTAAGACGTGATCGAAAGCCAGCAAAGCACAATTGGTTCAATGTTGCAAGTAGCGTGTTCTCTCTCACTTGCGCGCAATGGCAGAATCGGGAGTCGGCTCACGATCTGAAAAGATAACAGAAGATTTTAGGGATGCGCTTAAATAATATAAAAAAAACCCAGCAAAAGCTGCATATTCAACATAACCTGACCTGTCTAAATATCACAAACCACTCCTCTAACCCTTCCATACTGCTGTCTCCCAATTCACCCCACCCCCACAGATAATTCACAGTTTTATCGCATGGTGATCTCGTTTCCTATTTTCCTGCGATTTGTTTCAATACATCTTCTTATCTTAAATTTCAAGATAAGAAATGCGTTCATTTTTGGCCTTTGTCCGATCTCCTTCTTTGGCATTATCCTCTTTTAAAATCATCATTGGCTGCCAGCTCTGAAACCTCGCACTTCTTCATTCATTATTCATTTATTGTTCCTGGCTCAGCCATGACGCGGGGCAAGAGGGTGAGTGAAAAATAGGATGAGTGAAAACGTGCTGCTAAGCAGCGCACTAGAATTCTGGCACAATCTATACAACGTTCCTGCCTCATGCACTACTCAGCTACCCCTGCACTCTACTTGTTCCCTTATCTCTCTCCGTCTCTCTCTCTCTCTCTCTCTCTCTTTCATACACACACACACACACACACACACACACACACACACACACACACACACTCATACACACACATATGCACGCACCACACACACACACACACACGCGCGCGCGCGCGCGCGCGCGCGTACATGCACGCACACACACACACACACACACACACACACACACACACACACACACACGCAGCATCAGACCTGACTGATCATGTGGTTCAGGAATTGTACTGGAGACGTCTGCCCACTCTCTTGTCACTGTTAAGGAAAGGGACTGACATTCACCCACCCCCCCCCCCCCCCCCCACACTCTGCCACCACCACACCCCTTTCCTCCCCCATTCCTTCATTCCTTTCTCTATGCTCCCTCCCCCCCTCCTTCCCTGTCACCCTAACCCTTTTCCCCTCGTACACACATCCCATCTCTCTCTCTTTCTTTGTCTCTATGTCTCTGACTCCCTCTGTCTCTGTCTGTCTGTCGTGTGTGTGTGTGTGTGTGTGTGTGTGTGTGTGTGTGTGTGTGTGTGTGTGTGTGTGTGTGTGTGGTGTCTCACTTACCATTGCTGCTTCAGTCACAGTTTTTAGTTTTAGAGACAGGGCAATGCTAACTACGTAAAATATATCAATGCATAGAAAATGGCTGTAACAATGTTACCCAGTTTCAGGGCATTTTGGACCTCAAAATTGACATTGACATTTTTTCTTTGCTTTTTCTTTCATTTTTTTATGGGGGTGGGTGGGAGGGATGAAGAGTTGCTAGGAACTTCAATAGATTTGATCTTAATCTCACTATGGCCATCGGACTCAGTAGCTGGTCG
>JADBJO010023710.1:0-26183 GCA_016801955.1 Conus betulinus | reverse complement strand
CGCCTCCGGAGGGAGAGCTCACTCACGCCGGCTCCGCGGACTAAGCCTCTCTGTGGATTGCCGGTGCCGGGGCTGCGGCTGGGCCGACCGGGCTGTGGCTGTGGACGGGGTGTCGGAATGAGCGGCGTGGGTGCACTATCTCTGAAGTGGCGCAGAGGTTGGGACAGAAAAAAAAGAAGAAGATTCTATGTCGAGTCCCCAGAGACGACCACGGAGACCCAGTCCTGGACCCTGGTGCCAGACACCAAAGGCGTCACCAATACCGAGTGCTGAAGAAAACTTGGAGCGACGTGTTTGAGAACTGTGGTGTGGTGTGCAAGTAGGTGTGTGTGTGTATGTGGAAGCCTGGCCAGGTAAGAATCCTTTTTTGAGTATAAAAACGGGATTTGGAAGCATGATCTTCTATGTTTTGATTATTCCATTTTGTGTGTTTAAATTTTTCGTGTGCAATTATAAGTAGCATGGAAACTGTATTTCGTGTTCTCAGTCGTGCTAGGAGAGAAAGATTGCACGACATCCAGTCTCCAGAGAGAGATGAACGGTTGGTGGGTGCATGAATGCGCATATCCGTGTATGAGTGCAGAGATAACCTTGGTGTGCTAAGCCTGACTAATACACCAACTGAGTTCACTTAAAGCAGTACCATCACGATTTCCCCCGTCCTGGACGGTATTGCCCAGAAACTTGACCTCTTCGCTCGGTCGTATCATGTGTCCAGCAATCTTATTGAATACCCTTCTCGGTGAAGTTTTTTTTTTTTTTTTTTTTTTAATTACGAAAACCGTTCTTTCAACTGAGATTTCAACTCCATTTTTCCCCGCATGTGCAGCGTCTGTGACTGCTTGTAATCGCGCATAGACTTCTTTGCTTTTCTTTCTGTGATCGATCCATATTGCCAGATTATCTGCAAATAGTCACTCTTCCAGTTCTTGTCAGATCACTTTGGCAATATTGTCTTTGCCAGTCTCCCTGACGATATCATGTAGCATGATACACCAGCCAATGCAGTTTGTGTCTACTCTTTTCCTTATAGTAATGCTTCATGTGTTTTCTACAAGCAGGGTAGTAGATGTTGACCAGGATAGTCTGTTGATTTCCCTCCATAGGGATGCTGGCTGCGTTGTGTAGATTGGTGTATGTCAGAATCCTGCTGACATACGTAGCCACCATTATTCCGTCCTCTTCCTGCTCCTCTTCCGATTTCATGCCTGTTTGCTATGTGGGCTGAGCCATCAGCACATAGGATTCGCCCCAAATCGTACTAGCTCTCGTCTATTGTCTTTTTGCTGGGCACCTGGCATTCTTAGTCGAGTGTTCATCTTTGTGGTTGATGCACTGGCAAGCAACGGCCTTGCAGGATTTATTTGAGTGTCCTGTTGCCCACAGGAGGGACATGTCATCCGGTTGGATCAGTTTATTTTTGTTTTAGTTTAATGCCCCAACCTGTGGCGCTGATAGTACTGGACAGCTTCTCTAAGGTAGGGGACTACTGGGTACTCCTGTTTCCCCATCAGTACCAGAGTCAGTAGTGTGTCCAGTTTGAACCTGACACGGAAATAGTTCAAGTCCATGCTGTGGTATCAGGTCATGCGGAAAAGCAGAGCAGATTTTGCTGTATGGAATCGCTCTGCTCGTCCCTTGCGCTCTCTTGCCCCTCTGTCCCTCTACAGCCCGTAGGAAGACTTCACGGGTCATACCCAGTGGAGCATGTTGTACAGTCGCTTCCAGTGTGAGGGTGGGGATTTTGCATGACATGGTATTGCAAGCTGCTGGTGCAGCTTATGATTATGGGACCATTAATGGGCATTGGGTCTGTTTGCCCTCCTCAAGTAACGTGTCCATTTGGAAACCTTGTGTCCAAGAGTATCGCTCTCCCCTCGGTCAGGTCCTCTACCAGGACAGGAAATTCATGATAATTTAGAGTTCCCCTGACCCACGCAAGGTCTAGGTGTGCCGTTTTTCCTTCTCCCTGCCTTTAGCCCTCTCCCAGGCCTACTAGAATCTTCTCCCTCGCAGGCGGTTGTCTCTGTTACCTTTTCGCCACTCTTCAGAGTTTGCAGCTTCCGTTTCCTTTATGTCACTCCTCGAAGTGGCAGCTTTGTTTATTTTGGACAATGGGGCAAGGGCCGGATGAAAAAAGCATGTGTATACTTATCTGTTACCCTTGGAAATAAAGATGATGATGATGATGATGATGATGATCATCATCATCATCATCATCATCATCAACATCATCATCATCATCATCATCATCATCTCTCTCTCTCTCTCTCTCTCTCTCTCTCTCTCTCTCCCCCCCTCCCCCCTTACTTTCCAGTCCCTACACACACACACACACACACACACACACACACACACACACACACACACACACAGAGATTCCGTTTGAACGCATTGAAAACAAAAAACATTGTCATAATGTAAAATGTATGTGTGGGAAAAATCCTTAAATGTCAGTCATTTGCTGATTCAATGCCCAAGAACAAGAGAGCTCCTAAGACATTCGGGTATTGATGGTTACACTGATGGGTCGACTTCATTGCCTTTACCATATATTTTAAACAATTATTCTGTTCTTGACTCAGTTTGTAAGTGTTTGTTAAATAGTTCAATTGGCCCTTATCTGTAGATCTTATCACTTCTCACTTAAAATTGTCAAGGTGGAAAGGGATGGGGGATGAAGAGGGGGGGGGGGGGGGGGGGGGGGGGGGAGGATGTCATATTCTATCATTAATGGAATAATACACTTCATACACTTGCATACTTCATTCACCCACACATAAACTGTCTGATTCACTATAGTGGAAGGACATTAAACGACGATGAACCCATCCATCCTACTCCCCCCTCCCACCTTTCACCCTCCCTCCTTCCCTTCCTCTTTAGCACACACACACACACACACACACACATACACATGAGGGCAGGATGTAAAAAAGCTGGAAAGCTTATACTTTAACCCTCAAGAAAGATAATGTAGATTTGACACACACACTTAACACTTAAAGGGCCTATAAATAGATTGGCATAAACACCCTAAAAATAGACACTGCGTATTACAGTCTGCATATATACTTACATTATCCAGAGTGAGAAACGATACATATATTCAATAGTTTATAAGTGAGTCGAAATGTATAATTACGGGAAGAAATGTAATGTGGATGATTAAATCATTTATTTACGAAAACAATTATTACAGCTTGAGCGCGAAGTTAGTGACGTCACGTGATACGCAATGTCTGCCGTCTGAATTTCGACCTTCGGTTTAGGCCTATCATGCGGCAGTTTTACATCAGAAAAAGGTACGATTGTGTGTTTTGAATCTTCATTCAAACAAAGGTGGAAAATTTGAAGCTAGCAAGTCGTTTTTCCATGTTCCTGGGAACCCGTTGAAGAAACGGCGTTTTTGTCGGTAGGTTTTTCTTTTTGCGATAAATTCGCAGCTGAGGAGCCGAAACTAGTTCTGTCAAATAGCTTCCCTTCTTTTGACATTGTCTTTCCGTCGAAGATTAGAGTAACTTTGATTAGGAAACTCCCTGAATGGTATACATTTGCCAGATTGACACCCCCGCCAGCATACATCAGCTATGTCGGATTTAATATTTGACGGAAAAGAACTTGAGAAACTCTGTCTTTAAACCCTCACGGTGCTCTGTATAACAATTTATGCTTTAAAGAAATGTAGTTAAAATCTAGGACGGAAACTCGTCACACACCACACTTGAGAATTTGGCTTCTGCATACATATTATTTGCACTAGATATGCAAACCTATACATTTTTAGAAACTAGAGATGTGGTAGAATCTAGTGAAATAACTGAAAATACTGTAGGTTGTACCTACTTGGTCAAAATATAAGCAGGCAAAATTTCTGAAAAAATTATTTGAAAAGTAAGTCAAATGTTAGGAAAGGCACAGTTTTTCTTCTGTACTACCTAAACACTTCAGACTTGAGATAAAATGAAGACAAATATGTGCTGGAAACATGGGAAAAGATGATAATTCTCTTGACTTGAGCTATGTATAATGAATGTGCCTCAAATGATGTACCTATAATTCAGCATCCGGACAATCGAATTTCACTATATAAGGAAATGGGGTTGTGCAGGCTTGTCTTGAAGCTAGATAGGTAAAACTGTATGTTTTTGTAAACTAGAGATAATGAGGAATCTGAAAAAAATAATTACAAGACAGTACCCTGATGGCAGCTGAAGATATTCTTCACAGTGTAATCCAGAACATTGGTGAAAAGGTAATCCAAAACGTCAGCCACATTGTTTGAAACACCACAGTTTTCCTGCTTGAATGTCAAAACACTTGAAACTTGGGAGAAAAAAACAAGAAGAATATGTCTTGGAAGACACAGAACAAAGTTAGGGCCTTGGTTTTCTGTGGAAGGTTGAAAAGCACTTGGAGCAGAGTCCCACGTCACATCCAGAACATTCCCAGCCAGAGCGCACATGAGTAGGATGGCCAGCAGTACAGTTCCTCTTTCTTCAACTCCTTCACTCTCAGCATCTCTCTCCTCTGCAGTAGTGCTTCCAGATTCTGGATCACACAAGAAAACATATATATCCTAAGTCTTCTGTTCATTTCATTGTTTCATAATGGTGCAAGAGATGTTACAGAGAGCTTGACTCAGTTTCCACTAATTAGTCTGATTTTCAGAAAGAAAAAAAAATGACCAGCATTACTTATTCATTCTATGAAAAATGAAGTCATGCATAAAATCATAAATAAGAATAAAATCTGAATCACTAGCATATAAGGAGGGGGCAGGGCTATAGCTTTCATTGGAGGCACGCCCACTCGTGACACGCCCCACACTGTTTCCAAACTAAAAAAATAAACAAACAAAAGTTATAAATTGTTCTCTTCAAATCACCACTTTTATTGATCTCTAAAGTGCTTTCAAAACACTACAATCACCCAGAAACGATCTTCTAGTTTGATCAGGCAAAGCCTATCAATCCTGTAAGTAACCATGTACCCTGCCCCCTTCCGTCCCCCCTTCCTTCATGTGGCGGACCAACAAATGTAAAATAACCAATGACTGCACGCAGCATGTGCTCCATCACTCGACAAACAAAATAATCAAAGTTTATCCACTCACCTGCTTCGCTTTCGTTACTACAGCCTTCGGCAACTGATTGTTCACTCGTGCCACTTCCACGCAACTCCTGCTCGACTCGGTCGCTGATTTACTCATTATTTCAGTCAAAACCGACGAAAAACTTCGTGGCCCAACGCAGTCGGGCGGTAAAGCCACGATCGTGGCCCACCGCAGTCAGCGGGGTTAAATATATAGGTGACCTACTCATTTTTGAGTGAACCAGTTTTTTTTTTTTTAGGAAGAAGATAAGTTATCGGTCACATCGGCACACAGTTTATTGGGGGTGACCCCAGAACTTGAAGATACCGATACTTTTGTGCATGTAAGGCATTATTAATGTGATAACTTATTGTTTTTCAGCTGCTACCAATTCCCTTCTTGACGAGAAGCAGCGTCATGGTGTCATGTTTATTCCGAGCCCACGGACGACTGTGTGCGGCTCATCCATGGGAGGTTATAATCACCTCACTGACTGTAACACTGTGCCTGGTGTCTATGAGTGTTTATGTTTATGGCAGTCCTGGTGTGAACAAGATCTGCGGCTGGAATTATATCTGTCACAATGAAGAGGTAACGAATCATCAATTCTTAAAGCATGAAAATATTTTATCATTACATCTGCTACCTGTGTGCATGTGTGTGCGTGTGCTTTGTGTATGTGTGTGTGTGTGTGTGTGTGTGTGTGGGCGCGCCTGATTAGAAAGATTTTCTTTGAGACTAGAAATCATATCTTGCTTTGCTTTTAAATATTGAAGGCGAAGTTCTCTTCAGAACAGAATTTGAGCTTTTTCATAATGCAGCATGATGAAGGCAATTTGAAAGAGATCTAATTTGATTTATACAGCCAATAAAATTGTACATTTTTGTGCTCGAAAAAAAAACAACAACAATGACACTGTCTTGTCCTTTCACATGTATACATTCACACTTAACATGTCATCACGAAGACTGCACTGAAAATGGAAGATACCAACATTTTGTTCATGTGTCTTTAATACTGTGTGACTTTTGTCCACATAGATCAGTGAATTTATCATTGAAAAACAAAATTTCTTGAAATGAATTCTTAATTGGAAACTGCATTCCATAACCTAAAATTAGTAAAAACACTAAAGTAGTAAAGAGGAATCATACATCTTGTTTCCAAAAACGTAACTTATGAGTATATGATGTACGTATGGAAAGAAAAGAAAGAGTGGTCTGTACCTTGTAAATGTGGAAACAAGAATGAAAAGAAAATTAATGGGAGTCTTTGAAGAATAGCTTGTCGTACAATATCGATCCGATGAAAAACAAATCTGATTTGCAATTCTGTCATTGACAGGGAGTAAGCTGAGGAGACACTGAACAGTCGCAAGACGAAAAAAAAAACTCCACTTTTTTTCTCATATCTTTTAGTACATATATCTTGCACATGTTCATAGTTTAAGTAATAAAGAAAGTGTGAATATTATATCTCTGTTAGTATTGTTTGCAGTAAGAGCCACTTTACCTCTGATTTCACCTGGTGAACACTGCAGAAACTAAGTTCCCATGAGACTGATGTATGTCAACAGGAAGTGAAAAGTTCTGACATCATCATACTGGCCATCACTCGATGCCTGGCAGTCATGTATATTTACCTACAGTTCAGGAATCTGCGTCGCCTTGGTTCCAAATATCTTCTGGGTATGCTGTTTTCTTACACCTGTTTAACTATTTTAATCATACAAAAAATCAGGATGATTTTTATGAACTCGGGGGGGGGGGGGGGGGGGGGGGGGGGGGGGGGGGGAAAAAGTGATTCATGAATATAGTACTATTTTGTGTATGTGTATGCACGTGATTAACATAAATACCATATGCAAGCATGCATGCAGACTTATCCCTGTGCATTGTTAAATGGCTATATGTACATATGTGATCTATATGATTAACATCATCAGCAAGATGTCATTTTTAGGCATGATTTTTGAAATGTCTTTTTTGTGTATAATGTATATTACAGGAATTTGATAACCAAAAGTAGTTTTGTGATATACATACCTGTCCAAACAATTGCCTTATCCCCACTTTGTGAGAAACATCATCACACATCACATCAAGATTCGCATAAAAACTTAATCCTGATGGTGGTGGTGTGAGAATCCTGATGTGTGGCAATGTTCTTCGCCAGGCGGGGATAAGGCATTTGTTTGGACAGGTAAATATGAAGAAAATAGTTGTTCAGCTTTGCTCAGATGATCAGAAAATGAATAAAACATTTGAATTCATGAAAAACATGCTGTTCCATGTTGCACCCTCGTCTAATCACTGGTAACGGATGATGCAGATCACAGACTAAATTCTCATGACATTGCTTTTAGATTTCAGTTTTTAGATTTCAGTTGCATGCATTATTGGATATCCTCAACAACTACTGTAGAAAAAAAAAACAATCTAAGAAAATTGTGGATTTTGTTTGTCATCAGATAATTTTCAAACTTTTAAAAAAAATTATCAGTTGTCACTAATTGATCATACACAAAGAGAAACTTCATCAGATTTTGTTGTCACTTATTGATCATACAGAAAAAGTTTCTTTTTCTTATTGTATGAGATGTAAATTAAGAAACAGAAGACTTTAATTGAATCTGTACTTCTTATTTCTTGCTCTGATGGATCAAATCAGATGAATTGATCTTCATTTACAAAAGAAAAAAAAAATGAAAAAGTAAATTGTAGGTCTGTTAACACAGACATATTATCAGATACATTTAAAAGTGATTTTTATGCATGGTGTAGAAAATTAAGCTTACAAATGAACAAACTTTGCTAGCTGATTAATTGTATGAATTTACAAGTATCTAAAATACTATACAAAACCTTGAAGTCACATAAACATTTAAAGCAGCAACAAAAGAAAACGAAGGTCACATAAACATTTAAAGCAGCAACGAAAGAAAACGAATGAACAAACAAAAAAACCCACACATGATGAATTGGTCATCATTAAGACTGCCTGTCTGTCGAACTCTTGTTGAAGAATGAATCTCACACTTGACTTCTAGATGTCTCAGTAAAAAAAAAAAAAATGTAAATTGACTCTGAGGTTACAAACATTTTTGAATAAATTATTTTAAGCCAAGATTAGAAGTTAAAAAAAAAAAGAAATCAGAAATGGGCGCTTTTCTCAGGAGTAAGAAGCATAAAATGATGGTTATAATGTGTAACATCTGCTCTACAAAGTAATGGCAGGAATGAAATTGATTTTTGTATTGATTTTTAGCTAGCAAACATTTTGCTTTTCTCAATTGTTAGGTGGCTTTATCACCTTCCAGTGAAGAGTCTGTGAAAAAATATGGCCTCAGAAGTTTCTGCTGAACCATTCTCCATAATATTTTACTTTTTTTAATCTGGATAGATCATAACTGGCAATTGCATTATGGGAAATGAGGAATTTGTTTTGAATGAGTGTGACTTCTAAAGTTATGCCTAAATCAAGTGACTCGTATCAATGCATGATATTACCAATAGACAATACTTACAACTTACTAATTGCCAGCCAAATACCAGGGCTTATTTAAAAGGTTTTTGATTGTGCAAATGTCCATGATTTCTTAGATTTGTTTTATAGATTATTCTTGTTCTGAAGCTAGGTGATATTTACTGTTTGATGTGAAAGACCGGTTAACCCCAGATCTTTCATACATTGAAAACCTAGTTAAAATGACAGGTTTATCATATATTGTTTCCTAATTTCATCCTAAGTTAACCTAAGTTAGGACAGTAATTAGTTGTCCAGAAAATAATTTTATGTTTTAAAGAACTTATGTGCCAAAGTAGTAAGCACATCTCAAGGCCTTAGACATAAGAACAGATCATATAAGTGTGGTGAACAAATTAATGACCGAGTAAGCACTGTGTGTGTGTGTGTGTGTGTGTGTGTGTGTGTGTTTTTCAATGTTCTAAATGACCATGGAAAGGTGAAGTCTCAGAGGTAATTTTTTTTTTCAGTTGCAATGTGAAGCGACTGCGAGTGATCAAAGCAGAATGTTTGATAATGAATTTGTACTGACTGTAAATTGAATTTGTGTGTGTGTGTGTGTGTGTGTGTGTGTGTGTGTGTGTGTGTGCCAGTTAAATGGCAAATATCAAAATTAAGTATAAATTATGTGGTTACAGGCATGGCTGGAGTGCTCACCATCTTCTCCAGTTTTGTCTTCAGCATCGCTGTCATTAACGTTGTCGGTAGTGACCTCAGAGGACTTAAGGAGTTCTGTGACCCCGAGTTCACATTTTTCTTTCTTATCTTATGTATGTTTATGCATGTGCGAGTGAGTGTGTGTGGGTGTGTGTGAGCATGCATGCCTGTATATGTGTGTGTAGTATGTATGTGTATGTGTGTGGTATGCATTATTGTGGTATTGAACATTTTTCTGTATCTATGTCAGGGATTTTACTTGCAGTAACACTGTGTTGATCATGTCACACAAACGTGCATGCAAGCATGCATGCATACAAACACACATACACACAGATGTATAATAGTTTGTCTAAGGATACTTTAAAATAGTGGATATCTGTTAAGAGATAATATTGCTCATTCCCACTGTATTTTGAATCTTTATGTAACTGATCATGTCAAAAATCCAAAAATATACAAAGCAAACTATAGCACAAACATACACTCATAAACATGCACACATACACTTTCTCGCTCTCTCTTTTGAAGTTACAAAAAAAATCATGTACACTTCATGTGTTTTATTGAATGTTTCCATTCCATATACATTCAGGTATTTTGCATATTTTTACCCGGGTAGGGCCAACTGAAGAACTACCTGCTGGCTCGAAATTAAGTCATTTCCCATGTCCCATACAGTTGAATATCAGTCACTCAATTTTTTACTCATTCATTTAATCTTTAATAGATTTGTAAGTGATCACGTGGTTTCAATTTTTGTATGGAAACAAGTGGTTTCACTTTCAGTTTAGTGCTCGAAGCAAAGTTGCTGTCTGTTTCACTTTCCTTGAGAACCAGTGGTTATGTCATTCCAGTGAAGCTCTGCCATTCTTCCTGCTGTTGGTGGACCTCGGCAAGGCGAGTGCCCTGGCACGCTTCTCCTTGAACTCAGCCACGCAGGATGAAGTGCAGACCAACATAGCCATTGGCATGGCCCGCATTGGTCCTGCCATCACCCTTGATGCTATTGTGGAAAAACCCTTGTCATTGGCGTTGGAACTTTGTCTGGTGAGTGGATGGGTGGGGATACGAATTTAGAGGGGTGAATGGGATGTGGTGGTTTGTGTGGTTCATAGATAAAGAAAAAAAGAAAACGTAAGCACTCCAAAGAAATTTGATTTGTGTTTGTTATTTTTGTTACTTTGTTACTTGGCCTGTGTGTGTGTGTGTGTGTGTGTGTACTATATCTTCCAATCATTTTTTGAACAAAGACTTGTCTTCCAGGGGGTGAAACAGCTGGAGACCATGTGCTGCTTTGGCTGTTTGTCCGTCATCGCTAACTACCTTGCCTTCCTGACTTTCTACCCAGCATGCCTCTCCATCATCTTGGAGGTCAGTTAGCAGATGATGAACAAATACACAATATGCGCTTTCTTACTCTTTTGTTGTAATATTCATAGAGGATTTAGTGGGCTTTTATTTCGTGGTGGAGGCAAATGGTATATTTACAGAGCATTTTTTTTCTATATTTCTGAAAACCTGATAACATACGTGTGAATTAAATGGCTGTAAATGTAGAAGTGGTAAAGGGAACTAGAAGACTGCTTAACAAAAGAAGGAATGATCCTTCTCCGCTACACATACACTTGTTTGGCTCTACTGTGGTGTAATCGCAGTCTTCATTAAAAGCCCAAAGAAAAGTTTGCTCTTACAAAAGGCATACATTCAAAAGTTCTTTGATTGGTGAGTTATGGCATCAATTTGTTATACATGTGTGTTGTAAATGTGCTTCATTTCTATAAGTTCATGCTAAGTGATAATGAGACTTTTAGACACTAGCTGATCCCATATACCTTTGGTTTTTTAAAGAAGCATTTTTTTTTTAATATATGTGTTATGGTCCTTACTGTTTTAAAGTGTTATGGTTGTCCATGGCCAGTATGGTGATAGTTTGTGACTGTAGGTGTTGGGAAAGGAAAAACTTGAAAGAAAATCTCCATAGCAATTCAGTGGATATCTTGAGATCAATAGATGTAAATGAATGAACTCTTTTTCTGTTGCTGTTCCAGAATCTCTGTGTGTGTGTGTGTGTGTGTGTGTGTGTGTGTGTGTGTGTGTGCACCTTTTTTTTTTTTGTCTGTTGTATTTTTTCTTCAGTATGTTAGTTTTATTCTTTTGCCCAGTCTTTTTAAATCCTTTTCTCTCTATCTCTGTCTCTCTTCTGTGTGTGCACTTTTTATCTTTTCATGAAGCTTGTTCTGGATATTCACTCGGTTTTATTAGTTTGTTTACGGAGATCAGTACTTTCATTTGATGTGACTAAAATGTGGTTGTGACAATATCTGAACTTATTTAACTGTATGCCTGATTGCTATTTTGACTTCACAGAACATCATTCTTTGCCTGTGCCCAAACACTTTGGGTGAAGAAGCATGTTTACTCAGACCAGGTTTTCAGCTAATGAATGAGCTCTCAGCTGCTAGGAAAGGACAGAGAACTTCCTACCTTGAAGGCACACTAAATTAGGATGAGCAGATCGAAAGATTAGTTTGTGTGTGTTGGTGTGTGTGTGTTTGTGTTTCTTATTAATGTTTGCACAAGAAAAAATACGAGTTATGCAAAGAATAAAGTAATCCTTATGTATGACAAACCATCAACAGTCTGAAAATGCAATGCATTACATGGTACTTTCATATGTCAGTATAGTCATTTTGAAATAACACTGTCATATCAGCCCATCAGTAGAATAGTTTGTTACGTATTAGAATTTGAATTAAGTTCTCCTTCCATTAATGTAGGTCAACCCAGAGGCGAACCTGGATGTACACTAAGAAGGGTTGAAACTAAGTTTTGTTTTATACTTGCCTTTAGGCCTGACACAGTTGCTTTAAACAACATGACAAGATATGTCTTTCTTTTTATTATTACAAGCTTGCCTTAGAACCATGGAACACATGCTGCTTGTGGCAGGTGTCCAGAGAGCGCAATCAGGGGAAACCACTCAAGCAGCTGCAGCAGCTGGCCAAGGTTTTACAGGCAGAAGAGGAAGAGAAGAAACCGAATCTTGTGACACAGCGTGTCAAAAATCATTATGGTAAGTTAAATCTGTAAGCTTGGCTAGTCAACTTTGTGACATTTTAAATTTTAGAAATGAATTTTGGTTGAAGAACTTCACTGACTCAATGTTTTGTGGAAGATTTTCCTGGGCAGTAAAGGAAGAGAATATTTTGCCTGCAGTTGGAGAGAAATCCTGAACAAGCTTGGAAGAGCTGACTTTTATAATCACTCATCATTGGTGATGGCATTATGGATAGATCACTGCAAAATGTTTCACAGGTGACTAACTGGTAAACCAAGTGTTGACTGCTACGGTTGTTTATGGCTTGGAACTTTTCAGTGGAAGGATCCTGGTTGGCTTTATTATGATTTACAACTCTCCCAGTGCCTGATGTCACAGGACTAACTGAATGTATGAGTGATATGGCCTTGTACAGTGTTGTACAGTGCAGTAGAGGCAAAAGACAAATGTTCTGCATGTCCATTTTATCTTCCAGTGCCATAATCCATGCAGGTTTTATGTTTCCTTAGTTCTCTGAAAGCTGATACGGATTACAGGATCTTTTACTTGCTTGTCATACATGTCTGGTCTGCATGTTTTCAACAGACCGGACAACATACCTTACATTCAAATTTGTACTGAAGAATTATAGCGCATATAGTTTTGAAAAATGTCTGGTTTGTTTGAATTTTTTTTATTATTTGAGAGGAGATAAGTTACCATTATTAGCTCTACTAATTTTTTTTAACAATATCTTTGTTCATCAGTACAAGGTTAAACATTTCAGCTAAAGTACAGTGTGTCTATTCAGTGTGACCTGTGCAATGTTGGATGTGATTTGATTCAGTTCCTGTGTACATGTATAGCCCAGCTGTTGGTGGACAAGTTATATCAGGGATGGTGGTGTGTAAGAGGAAGGAAAACCAAGATTTCCAAACTGCTAAATACTGCTCTTATTTTCATCATTGTTTACATTTCACTTGTGAATAACAGAGAATGATTCCAGCAGGAAAAGTAAAAAACGTGAAGCAGGAAGATGTTGTATCTGTTTTTGTGGTGAAATTTCTGTTACTTCATTTTTTCATTTTTTTTTTTTTTTCTATACTGTAATAAATTGGTGCTTTTTTTTTTTTCGCATAGAATAATATAAAAATCATGTTATCAACGGCTTTGAGATCTGGTGAAATTACCAGGGAAAGAGGGATGGGTGAAATTTTCCCCACTGCTGTTCAGCACCTTGCAGCAGAATGATCTGATTGTAAGAAGATGGGTGTATGCTTAGAATTATACATTACTCACATACATACATGTGTCCTGTTATTCAGTGAAATGTATCGTTAACTGCTTGTTAATGTTTACAGTGGTTATTGATTTCGTAATGGATGTTGTCAGTTTTCTTTTCTCTTTACATGTTTGTTTTGTTTGTCTGTGTGATTATCATTATTGGAACAAGTAGTTGTTGTTCTAGAACTTCTTTAATTTGTCATACAATGATTATGATCATTATTATTTTCATTACGATTATTATTTTATTTGTACTTTATAACCCTGTTTTAGACAGATCAGACCACTGTTCCACTGCGGTTATTCACCAGATTATTCTTTGTGTAGTCAGCAGGTCTGGTGTTGGTGCATGCCCACAGTCGTTTAGTGGCAGAGGGTCCAGGACATGGCCAACATGAGCTGCAGATAACCGATCAACTCAGAGACCAGCACATCAAACCCACTATACCTCTCTGGCATTTCTACCTGGAAAGGTACATTCTGAATCACCTTTTAGATTGGCAGTGATCTGTATTTAATACTCCTTTCTTTGGAGTTACCTTCTTATGTTTGTATCTTCAAAACGGTGATAAGGTCTCCTTTACCAGTTGTTCTTTTGAAATGGTAATGGTTTTTAGACAGCTTTAGTATTGATCTTGTATGAGTGATTAGAATTATTTTTAGAATGCTGACATTGATAATTTATTTTATGTCACCAAGCTGCATGCTATTTTCCCTCCAGCCACCATGACCTTTCAGTGATAATCAGTGTTGGTGATCAAGGAGGATAGTCCTCTAGTCTGAATGCAGACTTATTTTTCTTTTTTTCCTCATTCCTTGGCTAGAACTCGGAGGTTCGCTGTAGTGATATTTGTGTGTGTGTGTGACTATTTTTGTTCACATATAGAGCCATACACCGTCTTCAGGAATGATGTGTACACTCAACACTAGTGTGATTGTATTTAATTTTTGTCTTATATACATCCCACTAACTCATGATGGCCTACACTTTTGTGAAAGTAGGAAAAGGATTTAACATGTGGGCAAGATTCCGTACGCGTCTGCTCCTCACATAGGAGACCTCCATTTAAGTCTTGTCCAAAGAAGGAGGAATGGACTGGAAGGACAAAATCTTGTCCAGGGTATCATGAGTGGAAATCAAATCTCACACCTTTGAATAAAAGTCTGATGACTTACTCTCCAGGCCAACCAGTTCCCCCCCCCCCCCCTCTCCGTCCCCTGCCTCGGAATGTAAACTTGACCAGATTATTTCCTGAGAACAGAGTGATATTTTCATTCTTGTTGCCTTTCACATTTAGATTTGTTTATCATTCATTTTATATTCTTTATATCTGTGAAATCAGGTATTTGTGATATCCTGACTAGCATGATCATGAATGACTAGTGAATGATTTTTAGCTGAGCAGCCTGCAATTTCACAACGTTTTTGTCTTATTTAGGTTCGACTCTTCGAAGATTTCATCTGTCTGTTGACAACCATTACATTTTCACATAGAGTTCATGATGGTTGTGACACTTTCAGAATGCTGACAGTGAATATGGACTACACCATCACTCTGGTACTGGCGACAGGCCTCATCATCAAGTACATCCTCTTTGACAATGATGTCGACCAGCAGCTACAGACACTGCTGGAGAAAGAGAAGAATGGGCCTAAGCATGGTGACAAGGCTGCAGAAGTTAATGCCGCCGTTACCAGTGATAAGAAGATGATTCAGAATGGAGGAATGACCACATCTGCTGATGGTAAGATGTGTGGTTTTGGTTGTCTGAACTGGTCTCTCTCAGTTGGTATGTAGGCCTGTTTATTTTCAGTATTTGAATGAATGCATATGTGTGTGTGCGCATGTGTGTGTGTGTGTGTGTGTGTGTGTGTGTGTGTGTGTGTGTGTGTGTGAAATTTTGTTTATTTTGTTTCTGTATATGTATTTCTGTGTTTAGTTTTAACATTTTTCACTTAACTCAGTGGCAGTGTGCTGAAGTTTGAAACTGTGACATTCTTGCAACAAATGGTGAAACTGCCAGAATATTTTTGTTTTGTAGGCGAACCCCAATCAAGCGAAACTGTGTGCAGGCTTTCAGCTTGCCCATTAAACTACATGCATTCGTTTCCTGTTGATTGAAAATTCAACAGTTTTCTGTCGGACAATGTTGGTTTGAGACAGGTTAGAGGCGACGCTTTCCTTAACAAGTTGGTAGAACATAGGCAGTTCTTTTGTCAGCAGGCCATGAAACTTGTGATTGATGAAGGATTGTACATTGAATGTATTTATATGAAGGGAACATAGTTTAATAGAAAAATGATCCAATTCTTTACAGTGCATTTGCAGATGGACCGTAGAAATATGTTAAAGTTTAACATGTGTGAGCATGTGTACATTTACAGTTTTTCTGCTTTAGAATTGAATGTGATTTGAAGAATTACAGAAATTTACAGTTGTTTTCTGGAATGATCTGTTTGGACATTTTGAAACGAAGCATAATGAATATTTGAATCGTCTATTTATGTAAGTGTTGAATTTTTTAAAGCATGGCCAGATAGCTACATTTGGAGATGATGATGAGTTTGTATTTTTTTGTGTCGCAGCTGTGTTAACAGTTAGCCTGAGGTCTGTGTTAGTGCATGTATTAATGGTTATACTTTGAAAGTATTTCAGTATTTGCACAGAAATATTGGTTACCTTGTACATAGGTATTATGCATGTTTATTTTTGCATTCAAGCATATGTGAAGAGCTAACATGTTTTTCTGTACGTATGTCATCTCATGAGTTTATAATAGAATGTCGAAGTGTATATAATAGAAGTTGAATTGCATGCATTTTTTTTGTTTTACTTCAGGAAATGATTCAGTGGACCACAAAAACATCATTTTTCATTGGTGGAGATGAAAACAGCTGGGAATCAAAAGAGACTCAGACAGACTCCAACTGGCTTCAGGTCCTGGAAGAAAGCAGGGAGCCTAAGGCTGAAGGGAAACCGCGAGATCTTAAAACCCTGCATTGAAATCATGCAGTCAGAGGTGAGATGAGGAGAGTGTGTGTGTGTGTGTGTGTGTGTGTGTGTGTGTGTGCGTGTGTGTTTGTGTGCGCGCGCGCGCGTGCACACACGTTTGTTTTGTGTTTTGTGTGTGTGTGTGTGTGTATTTGTGCATGCATTTACCAAATATGTGTGTGTATCGTCTGTTATAAGGCAAAGAAGGAATTTTTTTTACTGAAATTATTTCGTTCCTAGTTATTGATTTTTTTTTTTTTATTCAACCCTTTCATGACCCTTTCTTTTTTCACAATTCTCATGTAAAGTGCACTGTTGAAGTAAAAGGTATTTTCTTTGCAATTGACAGCAAGGACTGGCTGCTTTGAGCAACTCAGAAGTGGTCAGTTTGGTTGACAGCAAGCACATCCCATTCTACAAAATAGAGAAGATGGTCGGTGATTATGAAAGAGGTGTCAGCATCAGGTGAGATGTGGTTTTTAGAACTTTATTTTGTGGACGTTTACCTGTCTGATTGTTCCTTCAGCAGCTTTTTTCCAGTATTTGCTGTATAGATAGTCTTGATATGTTGTCAGTCCCCATATCAGGAGCAGAACATCTTGCATCTATTGGTGTTTTAAAGTTCTTCTAGGCAGGTGATGTGCATGTTTGAACCTTGATCAAGCATCGCTTCTGACTGCATACTCCCAGTGATACTGTCTCTGAAAAATATATATATTTCACAGATGCTTTGTCTTAAAAGAGTCTGGGTCTTTGAAACCCCTCATCATTCAGAGAGCGAGACTGGATAAAACCTGTGTGAAATGTATGAGATCCTCCTCATTCAGAGAGTGAGACGTGATAAAACCTGTGTGAAATGTATGAGATCCTCCTCATTCAGAGAGTGAGACGTGATAAAAACCTGTGTGAAATGTATGAGATCCTCCTCATTCAGAGAGTGAGACTGGATAAAACCTGTGTGAAATGTATGAGATCCTCCTCATTCAGAGAGTGAGACTGGATAAAACCTGTGTGAAATGTATGAGTTCCTCCTCATTCAGAGAGTGAGACTGGATAAAACCTGTGTGAAATGTATGAGATCCTCCTCATTCAGAGAGCGAGACGTGATAAAACCTGTGTGAAATGTATGAGATCCTCCTCATTCAGAGAGTGAGATGTGATAAAACCTGTGTGAAATGTATGAGATCCTCCTCATTCAGAGAGTGAGATGGATAAAAAACCTGTGTGAAATATATGAGATCCTCCTCATTCAGAGAGTGAGACGTGATAAAACCTGTGTGAAATGTATGAGATCCTCCTCATTCAGAGAGCGAGACGTGATAAAACCTGTGTGAAATGTATGAGTTCCTCATCATTCAGAGAGCGAGACTGGATAAAACCTGTGTGAAATGTATGAGATCCTCCTCATTCAGAGAGTGAGACTGGATAAAACCTGTGTGAAATGTATGAGGTCCTCCTCCTTCAGAGAGTCAGACGTGATAAAACCTGTGTGAAATGTATGAGTTGTGAGCGACCCACATTCTCAGATGTGTGCAGTCAAAAGGAATTTCTGATAGAGATGGTAATTTAAGGTCTTGAAGGACGTATCATCAAAAGAGTGTTGTTGAGATTTTTTTTTTTTTCATTCTTTCAATCTAAGAAATGAAAGTTAGATGACAAACTGATAATCATATGGTTTTGACAGAATAGATAATTAGGTCCTTGATGTATACCTTGTTTTTACATTGAATTGCCATAAAAAGCTCAAGGGTAGCAAGATTCTGTTCTGTGTCTGGGTTGTTGCAACCCAGAAAGTACAGCAAAAGTTGAATACACCTGTTTTTGTTGCCCGTACACCACATATATTGCAAAGTGACGCATGCAATGCAAGACTGACTGTTGAAATTTCTTTGGTGGCGTCATCTGTGCTTTTCTCCACATTCATTGCTAAGGAGATCATCATCACACCAGCACCAGTCTTGACACCGCTTGATCCATGTTTTCAATATTGACACCAACAGCGTCTGTTACTGTTGAGATGCTTACACAGTAAACAAGAGGAAAAGAAACTTGGTGTTCTTGCAGCTGAAGAAAGGAAGATGTGTCTGAGAGAGAGGGAGAATGGCCATCAAAACTCCTAAGAATTTTGGATTGATTGAATGTTTAAACAGCTTGTGACATGAAAGTCTCCTGTAGTTCCTTAGAGGGTAAATTAGTTGTGCTGTTTTGCTTCAGCCTCTTTCTGTGTGTACATGCTGGTGTATGATCGTTCATTTAGTTCTCCATTTTCTGTCCAACAGACGCCAGACAATTCAGAAACAGCTGCCGTCCTCAGAAGCTTTGAACAACCTGCCATTTACCCGATATGACTATAAATACGTAAGTCGCTGACTTTGTGTTTTGTTGTTTGAATTCTCATTTTATTGCTAGGGGTTGATGCCTATCAACGGATAGGGTGAGGTGTTCAGGAAAAGTTCTGGTCTGTTAAGTCTGGATGCCTTTTCCCCCATGAGTGTATTCTTTCCAGTGACATGTTAACATTGTCTAAATACTATGCCTGGGAACCACAGTTCAGAAAAGTTTATTATGGGGATTGACTGAGTGACTCATTCTGGTTGAAAAAGTCTCAAGTTGTATCACAGTCATTACTTGATGCTTTGTTTGATTTCTACCAGTGCATTTGCATTTTGGCTTGATTCAGCTTTACTTGTATTTGCAGTGTTCACAGAACAACAGTTACATCTAAAATCTGAACATGATCAATCTGTTTCCAGGTGGACGGGGCATGTTGTGAGAACGTGATTGGCTACATGCCTGTCCCTGTTGGTGTGGCAGGACCTCTGCTGTTGAATGGAAAAAATTTCATGGTTCCTATGGCAACCACAGAAGGATGTCTGGTGGCCAGTGTTAATCGTGGATGTTCCGTGCTCAGAGTGAGTTCACAGTGTGTACCTTTACCCCATTTTGCGTGTTTACCTTTTTTTTTTTTTTTCGTTAGATACTCATCCAGTGTCTGTGCATAAAATGGACGAAACATTCTCATCAGAAGAAAATTCAAAACATTTTATTGCAATGCAGTCTGCTTGATTGACTAGAATGAAGACGGGGAGAGAGATTTTTATTTTGGATCATTCATGACATCCCTTGTGTACTGTTGATTTCTTATGCATGAAAATTTGGTACTTGAGAAAACTAAAAAAGAAAAAAAAAAAACAACAATGAGCTGATGACAAACAAGTTTCTGGACAAATAAATAAACGAAGTAAGAATAAAGAAAAGAAAAACATGTGTGACATATTTCTAGAAATGGTTACTTTGCATTTACTGTTATTGGCTTTGTTGTATGATGAACACATCTGAGAGGCGAAAAAGGAAACGCATGTTTAATCTGCATTTGTTTGCATGTGTGTAGCAAAGTGGGGGTGTGAGCAGTGCGGTGTACAGAGATGGCATGACACGAGCACCAGTGGTGGAATTCCCATCTGCCAGAGAGGCTGTGTGAGTAGATAACATTTGCTCATGTTTACCTGCCTGTCACACACACATACACACATGCACATGCACACACACATGCATGAGTGTGAAAGCACACACGCATTCACACACGCATACACCTGCACACACAGGCATGAGCGTGCGCGCGCGCACACACGCACACACACATACACAGGCACACACACACACACACACACACACACACACACACACACACGCATACACACACACACATTCTCACGCACACAAACAGACACACACACAAATCATAACACACACACACACACACACACACACACACACACACACACACACACGCACACACACTTGCACACACCCTTCCTTAACATGTTCCTTTTTCTCATTTTATTGTGATAACTATGAACATTCTCTGTACATTTGTGTGTGTGTTTCTGGATTGCCTTTTGGTGTCATTCATATAATATTTCTCATGTTTCTTTGCTTCATTGTTTTTTTGTTGGACTGTATTCATAAAACTATATGTTTGTGTGGGAACATGAAAGTGTGTGTATGTGTGTGTGTATCTGTGCATGCATATGTGCGCACATGTTTGTGTGCTTTCATGCATGTGCGTGTGTGCACTCTTGTGTGTATGTTTGTGTGCTTTCATGTATGTGTATGTGAGTGTGTGTGTGCGCGCACGTGTTTGTGTATGTGCATGCATGCTTGCATGTGGGTGTGTGGGTGTTGGCTTATTTCTTCTTGTGCATGAGGGAATGAGAACAAAGAAGAGCACAACATGAATGACATGATTTGAAGGGTTGGTTTTCAGTGAGGCATTGGAATGGCTGGAGAACAAGGACAACTTTGAGCTGGTGAAGGACTGGTTCGACTCCACCAGCAGGTGAGCAGGCTTCTCACTCCACCATTTCCCACCATCTGCTTCAGCCCAGTGTCATCAGTGTCTTTCCCTCCTGCTTTTCTTCATCTTCTTCCTCCTTTAAACACTTTGTCTTTCCCTCCCACTTTTCTTCTTGTTTTCCTCTATGTAAATGTCCCATCATGAGGCTGATGATTTTCATCCCTTTTCCTTAAGTCCAGAGTAGAGATGTGGGCAAACTATGTCTCACTGCTGTTGGTATTTTCTCTTGAAAAGATGCAGGTTATTGTTGGGTCATAAGCTTTTGTGTGTAGTCCATTCATCTGCGTTGATGAATTCAGGCTGAGAATGAACTTGAATATTTAACAAAGTTAGGGAATGAGGAAGGACTGAGGGAAGAAATTGGAAGGGGGGTTGATTGGGAGAGGTGTTTTTTTCTTTTCAGGAGAAATAAGGGAGTTAAAAAGCACTTCAAAATGACTCTTAAGGGGTAATTTCATTTCCCTTTGAGTGACCCAACTTTTGTCTTAGAAATTCTGTGAACTGACATTCGAGCTTGAAGAAGACTAATGATTGTGATCAACTGTTTTAAAAGTATACTTCTACTACTAGATTATGTGCTGAGAAGTAGTTTTGTGACAAATAATGGAGAAAGAAAAACAGGGTAAAGGAATTGTTGCTTTATCTGTGTAATTTGTTTAAATGTCAACAGATTATTTGCTTAGTTGTTGTTGCGCGTTTTTGAACTTCTGTCTGCTGATACATTTTACATCCTGTATGGTGAGCAATTCATGGAACAAAACAAAAAATCAGGCCTTCACTTTTTCTTTGCATAGCTTGAAATAAAAATGGATCCTTGAAAATACTTAACAAACAAGAGAGAAAAGAACAAAGATTCCCAATCACCCAACAGAAAAAGTAACAATAAAATCATAACAAAAGCAGAAACTTCTGTTGTGGATAATGTAAGCATGTAGACCTCTATCCTCTTCTTCATCAGACTTTTGCAAATTAAGCATGTGAGCGGGACCAAAATCTGCTCTCTGCGTGCATGTGTGCATGCATGTGTGCGAGAGTAACCAGAGTAAAGTATGAAGAAAGTCCAGTTCACCTGTCAGGCTATTAAGATAGACAAACCTCAAATTTGTTTGCAGCAGGAGATTAAGAAAACTGTGCAGTAGTATGAGTGCCTCATCTAATTGTTATTAGCTTAAAAACAAAAATCTTTCCTTTTGTTTGGTCAGGTTTGCAAGGCTGCAGAAGTTGTCCTTGTCTCTGTGCGACAGACAGGTGTACATTCGCTTTGTATCCACCACAGGGGACGCCATGGGCATGAACATGCTGTCCAAGGTGAGACTAGCTATGCTGGCAGTGCTAGTCATTATGGCAGAAATTATTCCTGTTTAGGATGATGTATTTTGTATGCCTTTTTCTTTTTAATAATGATAATGCGAATAGCATGGCACTTATTAAGGTTCCAGGCGCTGACAAAGAACAATATATGTACAAACATTTCAAATCGGTAAACTTATACAAACACCTACGTACCCACCGACAAACATAGACTATTGTTTTAAAGTTAAGGAGTTTGCAAAGCTTTGAGTCGGACTATGTAAAGACAGGAGTACTTGGCCTATTCAAAGAAAAAGGTATGCAAACAAAGAAAAAAAAAAGGCCTACAATTACTTAAAGTAGTTCTGATCTGAAATTTGGAAGTCTTAGTTTGAGAGTAGTGGTTACCATTTTTTGTCTGTCTCACAAATAGTGTTTGAATAGCTGATTATTTGTTGGCGTGTAATTACGTTTTTTTTCATCTCTTTGCAACAACATGTATGCTAGGGCAAACAGCGTCTTACATCTTTAAATGGATAACTGTGTTCCACTAAAGAATCGGGTGTGTTCACTGGTGAAAAAAACAGATTTATATTTGAATAGTTAATAGTGTCTATAAAACTGGTACTGGTATGGCTTTGTATGGCTTCTGGCAAACAGTTGGTAGGTGTTGGTCAGATGATAATGTTTGTGAAGTCGTCGAATGGAAAGGTAATGATGTGTGATGGGTGTGTACACAGGGCTGTGAGAAAGCTCTGAATGAAATGCTGTCAGTGTTCCCGGAGATGAAGGTGGTCAGCCTCAGTGGTAACTTCTGCACTGACAAGAAACCTGCTGCCATCAACTGGTCAGTATCAATAGTGCCATGTCAGTCTGCGTATGTGGAGGGCAGGGTTTGGGTCACACAGAATTGATGATATACCAGGCATGTGAACATGCATGAACTTGCATGAGCTCATGCACTTATGGGTATGCCTAGCCATTAATCATCATCAATTTTTTTTCTTTTTTAGTTTTTACTAATTTCAGTCTAAGAGCGAAATAACTGATTTCTTTAATATTTCACTTATTCTGATAAGGAAAAAAGGACCAAAAGTGAAGTAGGGAAATGAGGAGGAAAAAGACACCAGCAACGGGCATTGGCTTGTTGCTGATCTGTATGTTCTAATGGGAGCACAAAATATCAATTCTGTCTACAGAGCAGTTTGTCTTAGAGGAACATACATATGTATATGTGGAAACACTCTCAGTTTTTCATGATTATGCTATTTTGTGCCTTACAAGAGCCTTAATTACTTATTTATTTTGTGGGGATGGGAGAGTGAGGGAAGACGCTGCAATATAATAAAGTGAAGGCCAGTCTGGTTGAGATTCCTTTCAAGATGTGCTTTCTGATTGCAACTGTTGTCTTTGTACAGATTTATTTCCCAATAAAGACTCTCTCCCTTACAGACATGTTTTCTGTAATGTTTGCTTTTTTATAGGTGCCAGATTGACTTCATAGTTTATTCCTCCCCTCCCCCCCAAACTAAAGGCTTGTTTTCCTGTACTATTTATTCTGTGTGCACCGTTACTCTATGTGGTTCTCCCACTTCTTTGAAGGTTTGTTTTCGTACCTCCCACTTCTCTATAGGCTTGTTTTCCTGTACTGTTTATTCTGTGTGTACCATTACTCTGTGTGTACCCTCCCACTTCTTTAACAGCTTGTTTTCTTGTACCATTTATTCAGTGTGCTCCAGACTTGCTTTCTAATCAAGGCTCCCTCCCTCTGAAGACTTGTTCCTATGTCACGTTTGTGTAGGATTTCTTCACAGTAGAGACTCCCTTTGCTTCCTTGTAAGACATGTTTTCCTGTCACATTTTAGGGTGGAGGGTCGTGGGAAATCTGTGGTGTGTACGGCTGTCATTCCGGGCCCTGTGGTACAGAAGGTGCTGAAGACGACAACAGCAGCCCTGGTGGAACTGAACATCAAGAAGAACCTGCAGGGTTCCGCCATGGCTGGAACTGTGGGAGGCTTCAACGCTCACGCTGCCAACATGGTCACGCCATTTATATAGCCACAGGGCAGGTGAGAGCCGATTGCTGTTCATGTGTCTGTTTTGATTGACCTGTTCTTAAATGTCTTTGCACTAGAAGGGATGTCGTATGAGTATGCTTGTGTATGTATGCGAGGGTTTTTTTTTTCATTGTGCAATGGGCATGCAAGAGAGTATGGGAGTTTTTCAGCCGTCGCAAACTATGTTGCTTCCATGTAATTTTGTTTTATTATGCTTGGATATGCAAGAACGTGGAATTATGGGAGTTTTTCAGTTGTGACAAACTGTATTTCTGCTTTCAGGACCCAGCTCAGACAGTGGCTAGTTCCAACTGCATCACAACGATGAGTCCCACAGGCCCCACCGGGGGAGGATCTCTATGTGTCCTGCACCATGCCATCTCTGGAACTGGGCACTGTGGGAGGGGGCACTGTGCTGCTGCCCCACAGTCTGCCTGTTTAGAGGTAGGTTGCTTCAAGTTGCTGTGTTCAGTGAGCTCTCTGAGGTGGTCTTCAGACTAGAATATATCAGTTTCAAAGTTTGTCTTTTCTAGGTGAAACATGGAAGGGAAATTTTGGAAGCAGTACATTATACTGTATTTAGATCAGAGGGTATGGCAGTGCAGTATTTTATGTGAACTGTATCGAAGAAACTTGGGATATGAGAAAGGAAGAAAAACTCTAGAGTGGATCTTCTAGGTACCGAAGTGGTTTGAATTCTTTTGTTGAAAACAAGTGCTGTTTCCTTACACGTTTAGACAGTATATATAACAACCAATAATAGCCGCCTCTTTGGAATTGTGTTTTTAAAAAAAAAAAAAGAATAGAGATGACTGGCATTCATGTTTTGCTACATGTATACCACCCAATGCTCAAGAATAAAATACCTCTACCTGTAATTGTGACAGATGCTGGGGGTGAAGGGATCCAATCCAGACAATCCTAGTGCCAATGCCAGACTGTTGGCGTCCATCGTGTGTGGCACTGTGCTGGCAGGAGAGCTCAGTCTGATGCGGCTCTGGCAGCAGGTCACCTGGTGAAGAGCCACCTCAAGCACAACAGGTGAGTGGGTTATACAGGGCAAAAGCAGGGTATTGGTTTATTTCTTTTGGTCTTTGTTACATGCATATACATTAATGTTCTGTGAGAAAAGCTTGCAAGAGGCACAGTGATTTGCTTTTGCACTCGACAGTTGGTACTTTATGTCTGAGAGTCTGGGGAGAATGGATCTTAGGAAGAGGAAGAATGGTGGTGTGTAGAGCACAGGTCTATAATGCTTTGTGTGCATTTGTGCTGAAAATTGAACACAAAATGTTTTGACAGTGAATACAACAGCTGGTGTGGATGTTTGGATCTGATCAGATGGTGGTGTATGTTTGTTCAGGTCGATCATCAATTTGACACCAGGATCAAACCAGACCGTACATCACTCGCAGTCCATGCCTGCTGCCTGCACAGGCCAACTCTCTTGATAATGGTCCTCGCTAGCCTCTACCCTGCTCCTGTTGCCATGATGTCTGTTCTTTGCAAATTGTGTGATAATTTTATACTGTATGGCTGGTAGGGTGGATGTGGAAATATTTATGTGATTTGTTTTGGTGAGTTTAATAAACGTGGATCACAACATATGTTTGAAACACTGTATTGAAAATTCACAGCTGAGCTACCCCCATCTGTTTCAAGCATAGATTTCTGCTAGCCGTGTTTTCTGTTTGCTTGAATGAGTCAAGTAATTAAACAGTTGGAGTGGAGAACACATTAACAAAATCTGTTTGCATGTTATTCAAGTTTAAATTAATGTTGGGATTATGCTATGCTGAAATCCACTACAGAGTAATAATTTACATATTCTTTTAGCCTCTGCTTTTCAATTCAGGTCCTAGTCATTCAAACATTTGCCAAAAT
>JADBJO010023709.1:0-20000 GCA_016801955.1 Conus betulinus | reverse complement strand
GAGAGAGAAGTCACTGTGAAAAAGCAGAACTTTGCGAGCCTGCATCGTGTAGCACCCATTTCTAAAGGAATGGTAGTTGTCATTTTACCTCTAGGCCCACGTGTAGGATAGGAAGGTGTTAAATGTCACCAATTTGAGAATCCGTTTTCGCGTCTGTGGTTTTGGGGAAAATGGGAGTGAGAAGAGGGCTTGAAGGGGTGGGGGGGGGGGGGGGGGGGGGGGGGGGGGAGAGAGAGAATGGGAGCAGTTTGAATTGGCTGTGCCCATGTGTGCATTCATTACAGGCCTACTATGTGATGGAATGACAATCATTCACATTTATCTCAAGGTCTATCTGAGTATAGCTTATCATCTGTACTTGTTCTGTTATGCCAAGAGCCAAGCAATACAAAAAAATGATATGAAAGATAATTACAAAGGCCTATTAAACAAAACTTTACAACGAGGACTCGATACACTCCGCCTGTGGCATTGTGTTGGGGGGGGGGGGGGGGGGGCGCTGAGGGGGTGGTGGTGGTGCGAGTGTATGTGTGCAAGTGCCGTGCGCGTGTGCGCACACGCCTGCGGGTGTGTGTGTGTGCGCCTGCGTGTGCAAGTGCCGTGCGCGTGTGCGCGCGTTTGTGTGTGTGTGTGTGTGTGCGTGCGCGCGCGCGCGCGCGCAAGTGCCGTGCGTGTGTTCGCACACGCCCGCGCGTTCGCGTGCGTGCGTGTGTATGTGTGTGTGTTAGCGCGCGCGCGCGAGAGAGAGAGAGAGAGAGAGAGAGAGAGAGAGAGAGAGAGAAGAGAGAGAGAGACAGAGCGAGAGAGAGACAGAGACAGAGAGAGAGAGAGAGAGAGAGAGAGAGAGAGAGAGAGTCTCCTTACATTTACGAGGTGTTGGAGATTTCCAGTCGAGGACTGCCTGCACTCTTTGATTTAACCCTGTTCACCGAAGTATCTGCGTCCGATGTCCTTTTTTCAGTCTGTGTTCTCAACCAACAAGTGCTTTCCGGTCAGCAAGCTTCGGGGACACACTGACGTAGGCTGCAGGGGGGAGGGGGAGGGGGGGGGGGTACGAAAACCACTCCGCACAAAGATCAAAACAGGCGTCACACACTCCGGCGGACCTGTTGAACTGGTCCGCTCCAGAAGCGACAGAAAAACAGGACTGCAACAGTATAGTCCAGGTCTACGTCCCTTATCAAACATTATGGGTTTTTTTGTGTGCTTTTGTTTGCAACAATATAGTCCAGGTCTAAGTCCTTTTCAAACATTTTTTTTTTTTTTGGTGTGTGTGTGTGTGTTTTTTTTTTTCAATAATACAGTCCTGGTCTAAGTCCCTTTTCAAATATCATGGTTCTTTTTGTTCTAACAATAATATTAATAATTAAAAACACACACACACTACCAACAAAAACAACTAACTTCATTATTCATATTATCTCTATTAGTGTTAACATCATCGTCTTCATCACTATTATGATCACTACTATTATTAGCACACACACACACACGCGTATATATATATACATATGGCTCGAAACAGATCTGTTGGGTTTTAAAAACTTCCTTTTATCATCCTTTTTTAACAAATATATATATATATATATATATATATATATATATATATATATATATATATATAATGCTGAACAATTTAGTAGTGGGGGAAAACATGTGCAGGCTAACAATTCTTCCATCATTATAGTAATGACTTGGCAAAGATTTGAACTTGAAAAAAAAGATGGGGGGTGAAGATGAAGAAAGTGGGAACATAAAATTAAGAAAGTATATCAGGAATATGAAACCTCTTCACTAGCTGCTTAACAGAACCATCGTAATCTCTCTTGAAGGCAGATGTACAAACATATATACATATTCTTTTTTAATTAGTATACCTTTTGTTACAACTTCATAACTATTAAAAATGTTATATTTACTTCTATCATTAATGTAATTATTATTCGTTACAATATGTCTGGTGTTCCACCTTACCACTTTTCCAGCCTCCTATAGCATCACTATCGTTACTATATGGTTACAATCATGATTATTGTTAAAACTATTAATACACATATTATAATTGTTAATATACCTTTTAGATTCCATCCTTCCCATAATCTATACCTTCCTTTTCCTCTTTGTTCTTCCTGTCCTCCCCTCCCCCTCCCTTCCCTTCCCTTGGTATTAGTATTAGTACTATTATTGTCATTATTATTATCAAAATTATTGCAATTAATGTTTTTTCTTTTTTCTTTTTTTTTAAATCACGTTTCTGTATCATGCCTTTAAGATCAGTACTATTATTACCATTACCGTTGCTATAGATGTTCGCGTTATCATCATTAATATCAATACGATTGTTGTTATTGATATTACCATCATTACCATCATCATCATCGCTATGACCACTTAGACTGTTGCCACGGCAACCATGCTGTTTAAGAATCCTCTAACCCACTTTCCTCTCTCCCATACTACAACTGCTATTGCCATATTATCACCGAAAAGTGGTATTAATCCCGTCTTTGTTTTCTTAATATTTTGATCATCATCATTACCATAATTTCTATCAGAAATATAACTATCATTATTACTACCTCGACTCACACATCGTGTCCTTCTTGACAGCCTCGTTTTCATTCAACGCCCATCTTGAGCTGATGTGAATGAAGATAAGTGATTGCTCGTTCATTTTCGTTGTCCTGAGTGTTTTGTACCTTGCCTGACGAAGACATAAGAGGTCGAAACGGGTCGTGTTTTTGTCTTCTGATTCGTTTGTCTACGTGTTCTTGGCGGTTCGCTATTAATTACATTCAAAATTTTAGATTTCCACCTGCAGTCGCCTCATTTTGCAAATAGATCTGAAAATATAAAAGATACTTGACAAAAGGAAAAAATGTAACCCCACAGTGCAATGACTTTTGGCACAAAAAAAAAATTGAATTTTGAAGTAGACAAAAATATTTGGGATATCACCAAGGTTAGTTTCACAGGATGTTTGATGAGGAGTACTTAAATGGAAAACCCATCCATAATGTATATCCTACAAATACACTTTTACACAAATGAAGGCAACAGAAACAAATAGACAACTATCCGAACGAAACTGATTTTATTGAACACTTCTTTTTATTGCCCTCATATAAATAAACTTTGGAAAAGTGTGGAAACGCTCATTTCATATGAAGTTGGCATGTTGATAAAACTCTCTTTGAATGACGTTCTATTCGGCGTTCAAGCAGACCACATGAAAAATATACCCATTAAAAAACAAAATCATATTATATCAATTGCTAAAATGTCAATTAGTATTGCTCAAAAATGGATGTATCGTGAAGTTTCATGTTATTTCCCCCACAATGGTCCCTCTTCTCCGTCACCTTCTACCTTGGGATCATGTTTTCCCCTCAATGGTCCCTCTTCCCCGTTACATTCCACCTTGGGATCATGTTTTTCCCTCAACGGTCCCCCTTCTCCGTTACATTCTCCCTTGGGATCATGAGTGGGTGGGAAATGAAAGGGGGGGGGGGGGGGGGGTGCATAGTCATAGTAACATGGAGACGACAATCTAGAGTCTGTTGAGAACATGTTTTGTCTTCATCTGGGTGGAAATACAATACAGAGTGAAAGTTGTATTGCCCATCGGCAGCCTTCCCATCCCTCCTGGTATTAAGGGTGGGATGTTGGTCGCTGGATGAAACAATCTTACTTTCTTGTCCCCGACTACTTAGAACGCTCTATGCATTAAAAAAAAAAAGTTCTTAATCAAGGCCGATAACCTTTAGAGCAACAATGTTACGGGACCTGCGTTATATCTAGTGCTAGCTCACATGTCTACAGTTAGTATCTCTAAACGCCGTGCGTCAGGACTATTTGTAAGGCAGTGCACACGATTTTCAGATATTTCTCATCGTGGACTGTTGTAATTTGGGGCCGAGTCATTGCATAGGTGCCCGGTTTGACCGACTGAGCTACATTCTGCAACTGAAAAAAATTCAGCTGTATCCGGAAAATGTATGTGACGATAGTCTGTACAAATGATTTACTCACACACACACACACACACGACCGACTTAACACACGCACGCGCGCGCGCACGCACACACACACACACACCAATTCAATTTTCAATCTTTATCATATAACCCAGCAAACTACATAGAAAGCTTTTCAGGACCAACGAACTCACAGCGGAAATCATACCTTGGACACGTCATATCACCAGAAAAAAGAGATAAAAACAACAACAAAACAGAAACGCATCCTGAACAAAAGCAGGCGAGTAGGATTGCTAGACTATTCACACATTATTGCATTTAAAACCAGACTGCACAGAGAACTCCTTAAATTCACCCTTGATTTTTCACTCCGAAATAGAATAACTCGTACAACACTACTGAAAGACTTTTAAATGACATACGATGTATGTGGAGAGAGAGAGAGAGAGAGAGAGAGAGAGAGAGAGAGAGAGAGGAGAGAGAGAGAGAGAGAGAGAGAGAGATTTACGAGGAGAGAGATAGAGAGGAGAGCGAGGAGGATAGCCCTGGTGTGCTTTTATACAGAGAAGAGGACAAGGAGAGAGGAGGAGAGCCTCGAGTAGGGTCAACAGAGAGAGAGAGGTAAAACAAGTCAAGGAGGAATAAATACAGGAGCATACAAAAAGCGGCTGGAAAAAAAAGAAATTAAAATAAAAGACAGACGCAGGAGCGGAAGGAGTACAAGGAGAGAGAGAGAGAGAGAGAGAGACGAGAGAGAGAGAGAGAGAGAGAGAGGGAGAGGAGACAGGAGAGACAGGGGGGACAGGTGCAAGAAAGTACACATCGTAATAGAGAACTATCGAACAAACAGAAAGTACAGAAGAAATGCTAAACAATGACAATGCACGAGGGAAATTGAAATAATGCACAAATGGAGAAGACAAAAAAAAGGCATAATGATAGCCTAGTCACCATGGGCGAAGGGGGGAGGGTGTCATACAGATAACAAAACGTCATTCCAGCAGTAAAAAGTTAAGAGAGAGAGAGAGAGAGAGAGAGAGAGAGAGAGAGGGAGAGAGAGAGAGAGGAGACGCCAAAAGAAAAAGCATTTGTGACAAGAACGCAGGAGGTAATGGGACGCATATGGGCACTCACTAGAGAGAGAGAGAGAGAGGAGAGAGAGAGAGAGAGAGAGAGAGAGAAAAGGCATTTGTGACAAGAACGCAGGAGGTAATGGGACGCATATGGGCACTCACTCACTCACTCACTCACGAGAGAGAGAGAGAGAGAGAGAGAGAGAGAGAGAGAGAGAGAGAGAGCAGCACTTGCATACAAGCACACGCACACCCCAACTCGCCCGTCCGTGCATAAATGAACATCTTAATACACACAGCTACACATCTACCACCCACCATAACGTTGTTCATTATTATCATTATTATAGAATAATCATTTCGTATCAAAGACACACGAGATTTCATTTTTATCGTCCATTTTGCTTACAGCATAGCCGAATTCAGGGGGGGGGGGGTCTTATCAGGGCTGTCACCAAAAATGAATCCATTCCATCTTAAGGAAAGAAAAAATAAAAGTGAAAGAAACCACGTCCATTACTACACACACACACGCACGCAAAATGCTGATAATAGCATGGACGTTCGACTTGGCTTTCCGAAGCCCTTCCCTGTTCTCTGGGCAAGCCTTCCTGTCTTCTCTGTCCCTTGCCGTTGTGAATGCATCCTCCAGTCCCTGCAGCGAGTTGGTCCAGCAGAAGTCGCCATTCTTCCTGCATCCCATGAGAACGGATTGTCTGGAAGCCAGTAGTAACGCTGTGTCCTTGGAGGACGATCTTGGTGGCATCTCGTCCCTGGGGGCGTATGCCCTAGGTGAGGATGGAGGTGGCTGTGGAAGATGTAGTGCGACGGTTCGTGGTTGACCAGCAGTGATTCTCGCAGACAGACCGTCCTTTATGACCCTGCCCACAAACGAAGCCGCGGATTACATTCTGGCCAAGAAGTCGCCGCTAAAAAAACTGACCAAAAATACACTAAAGCATGGGCAGCAGAAACTAAGGCCTAAGAATGAGACTCATACACGCCGAGTTTACAGAAGACAGTACAGTCTATCACAAAAAGAAGATACTACACCTGGGAAAGTGGAGGCTGTGAATGAGCTTAAGCCTTACGAAAGACAACAACCCTATGAAACAAAGTAACATTCTGAAAGAAGATTACACTAAACTATACGAAAGTTCAGCATTTAGCTCTATAATCAAGCTCACATCAACTCTTCTGACAAAAAAAAGATTTATAAGCCATATGGTAAAGTAAGGTAATGTTGCCAATAGCCTGCTAAAGACCCTTATCAGGGATATCACCGCATTAAAGTAACTCACAAGTCATTGCATGAAAAAATCATAACACTACCCTTAAAATACACCGTCCAAAACCGCACCGAAAATTTTGTTAAAAATTTATCCATCGCAAAAAAACTTAAATCAGATGAAAAATGTTGATCTCTTTCATAAATTCAAAGATCACACCAAGTGGGACATCTCTGAACAAGGTTTTCACGTCAGCTGTAAAGGAGTCAGCTGTAAAGTGTTTATGTTTCACAGCATGCAATCCCCAAACACTCTAAAAGAATATGCGACTACAACTGTGAGTGGTAAATGACATGAAATGTACCTCGGAGCTTCATCACCATTAAAAGATAATGGGTGTAAACAGGAGTAGCCTGTATGCAAATAGCACAAGACTTTCTTTCTTTACGGCCGCCTCGGGGAAAAGGGTAAAAAACTCTTTCTGGTTTGGATGGATTCAAATAGTTTTTTTCTTATCCGTCTACGAGTTCCATTTCTCTTGCCAGAGGTCTTTGGCGTAATCCTGGGATTTGGGTTTCATATCAGTGTGAGGGATAGACAATCTGCTTATCTTTTCTTGTGGCACTCGTGGGAAGTTATCAACCAAATCGTTGCCTCAAATCCACGTATGTCTCGGAACCCAAGCAAAAAAAACTGTTATATACATCTGATTTCAGAGAGGTGTGCAGTTTGAATAATTCAATCAGTTGAGGGTTCTTGAGGTTACAGCTGGCAATGGCCTCCAGAGCAGAAAGTGAGTCTGACAAAATCAGGAAATCTATGTTTTCATTTAGAGACTATTTCAAGAGCCAGGACCAAGCCAGTCAACTCAGCAGTGAAGATGGAGCTGTCGGTGGGAATGTGTTTAGAACATCTCTGAGAAGGACTTGTTGCACAATACAGCTGAGGCAACCCCCTTCTCAGATTTGGAACCGTCGGTAAAATTCTTCCGAAGGATGAAAACTTCTAACAGTTCGTCGAAAAAGGACTTGTACGCCACGGGGCTAGTGGTATACGGTACGAGGCTAAATCAAAGCGGGTCTCTGGAGTGAAGAAAGTCCATGGTGGGTCATCAATCAGGAAACTTGGCTAAATCGAACACGACTCGGGTCTATATCTGCATTGTTAAAATGAGGAAGCATACGAATTCATTCCCAAGGGTGAATGGATCTGGGATGGTCGTCGAAATTCTTTTAGAACTTTGGGTCAAAAACACGATCATATACAGGGTTTTGGGGTTCAGAAAAGAGATTCAATCTGCAGTTTAAGGTAAGTTTCTGCCAACAGTTCGAGAGGGATGGTTCTCCCGCCTCAGCACGCAGGCTATAAGCAGGGGTGGAGCGGAATGGAATCAAAGTCGAAGCCCTTGATGGTGGATGGAATCTAGACTTTTCAGGTAGGATGGTCTGGCCGAGCCTTACACTACCATCATTGTCCAGTTTGGAGCTGATCAGAGCCCTGTAAAAAATGGAGATGAGTTGTTTTTTTTTTAATCAGCGCCCCAATCCATGTGTGCCAGAACTTTCTGAACGCTCAGTACTTCCTAGCAGCAGTTTTCGCGTGTTTGGATGTGACATTTAAAGTTCAGTTTTTGATTTAAAAAAAAAAGAACACCCAGAAATCTGGCTTTTTTTTCACAGCTGGGGATGGTGGATTTATCCACACGAATTTCAGGATCGGAAGAGAATTGACGAAAATTTTGAAAATGGATACACTGCGTTTTGGTGCTTGAAAAGGTAAACCCGTTTTTCCGGCCTACTGTCGAATCTTATCCACACGAAGTTGGAGTCTACGCTGAATGCTGGCATAAGAGGCTCCAACGGCATTGAGGGCGAATTCATCAACAAACAGGACTCGGAACCCCCGGTTTACTTAATGACAATGTAATTTTTTGTGTACTGAACAGAGCCGAAGGAAGAACGCTCCCTTGAGGTACACACAACTCCCACCCATGAATGTCCGACAGCGTGCTGCCAATAGAGACTTGCAACTGCCGGTCAGCCAGAAAGTTTTGAATGAATAAAGGCAGACAAACACGAAAAACAAAGTTTATGCAAATTCGATTTCCAAGTGGTATCACACGCTTTTTCCAAATCAAGATAGCAACCACATGTTGTTTACTAATGAACGCGTTGCTGATGGTGGTTTTCAGACGGACTAAATGGTCAACGGTCGAGTGGTACCTTCCGGAACCTGCACTGTTCATTGGCCAAAAAGTCATCGGTTTCCAGCTTATAGATTAGACGGGGCTTGACCATCTTTTCCATTATTAGCTTGCAGAGGCGGCTTGTCAGAGATATCAGACGATAGTTTTAAGGGTTGGTAAGGTCTTTTTCAGCTTAGGAATCGGAATGGTCATGACTTTTACCACACACCTCCTCCCCAGAAACTGTACAATTTGCCCAATTTTCTGGCACCTGAAGCACCGCATCGGAGACGGAGAATCAAGTTGAATGCACACATTTAAAGAACCCACTTTGCTGACATATGGCAATGAAGAGGTACAGAATATCAGAAAGAGGGTACTGGTGGGCACTCTTTTCTCTTCCTCTGCAAACTGTGACCCTACGCACATTACATTAAATACACCTCACGACGCAAGTTCAGTTTTGATCTCGGTCTCCGAGACGCAACTAAGATCTGGGCATCTAATGACTCCCTTGGACGTACTCAACTGTTCATGGGGAGCCGCCTGCATCTCTCTACCAGTTTTATGGCACTCAGCAGCTGATACTAAAAAGCCCTATGAAAGGAAGGCACTAATACCTATCCAAATAACACCGCAAACAAGTAAAAGAAGTCCATAGCTGTAAGAAACGAGAACACTAAAACCTGTGAAAGAGATGCTGTATCTATAGAGCGAAAACACAACTTTTAAAAAAAAGGGTGAACTTAACTGCCTGCCTAAAACGACTACACTAGCCATTTAAAAAGAACACTAAACCCCGTGAAAGAACTCCAAAGGAAAGGATAGCAAGTGCTTTCACAGGAAGTCGAGAACACTTGCACTATTGGAAAGGTGACCACCAGCTCCCTGAAGAGTAGGAAATCAAATTTGTCTTGTAAATTTTGTGCTTGGTTTTGTTCAGAATTAATCAGGCGGACTAGCTAAGAATTATTGTTGAAATCTGAAAGCTGTGAAAGGATTCACATGCTTACTGATAACCATGTCAGGCTTTCTGTGGATAAAAAGGACACTCAGATCAGGAATACCAGGTGCGCACTAGGAAACATTTCAGGAAGAGGATCAAGGCCTCAAGAGCCTTGGAGCCCGAACCAAAATGATCTGAAAGCATGCGTCCCATGCTCCAGATCCCTTGATTCACAAGACCTGCTCCATAACTTGAGTCAGCCTTTCATGCCTTTCCAGTAAACATTCCCTCTGGTACTTCCCATTTTGTATCCTTGTTCCCCAGAACACCAACATTGGAAACGGTCTTATTGTCATGGCCATATGAAAAATGAGTGTGGATTGTAAAGCGCTTAGAGCTTGGTGTCTTTCCGAGGACAGGCGCTATATAAGTATTCATTATAATGATAATGAAAATAGACACCGAATCACAAAACAAGACCCTGAGCCCAAGAGAAAAGCCGTATGTCTGAATGAAGGAGACACTGAAGCCAGGAAAGAATGAGACCTGCGAATGAAGGAAACTCTACACCTAGATAAAGACGACATCAAACCCTTTGTATGACGGAAACACTATACCTAGACGAAGATGACATTAAAACCCTTTGTACCTAGATGAAGATGACATTAAACCCTTAGATGAAGATGATATTAAACCCTTTGTACCTAGACGAAGATGACATTAAACCCTTTGTATCTAGATGAAGATGACATTAAACCCTTTGTATAAAGGAAACACTAACCTAGATAAAGATGACATCAAACCCTTTGTATGAAGGAGGCGCCGAACCTGGAAAAAAAAAAGACTATGAACCTGTGACAGATGAGACCCCGACTTCCTAGGAAAAGACAAAACACACACCAAAAAATGCCAAACCATCTGAAATCTTTGATAATGCCGCTTACAGCCATGTCAGGGCTGTCACTGCCTTGAAGACAGGACATCCATACGACCTTTTTAAAAATACACCTAAAATACATAACGGAAATTTTGTTTAAAACATTTTATTATGTGAAATCTTAGATCAGACGAAAATTGTTGATTTCTTTGAAAAATTTAAAGAACACATCAGGTGGGACATCTCTGAGTAAAGAAGGTTTTCACGGAGTCTGTTGTAAAAATGCTTATATGTCTCAAACCATACAAGTCCCGACACTCTAAAAGAATACGTTTCACTGTGAATGGTACATAACATGGACCGCACCATGGAGCTTCTTGCTCTTTAAAAGAAACGAACGAGTTACAAACGAATGGCCAGCGTGCAAGCGGCATAGAACTGTTTCTTCTTGCGACCCACCAGAGGTAGATGATAGGAACATTTAGGTTTGGTCCGATCTGTAAAAGTTTGTTATCCATCCGTGTATTCCAGTCCTCCTGCCGGGTCTCCGATATAACCATTAACCTTCAGTTCGAATCTGAGTAGGGGTCAGATATGTTGGACAGTTTCTTTGTTGTGGCATTCCTGGCCAAACGATCCGCCATTTTGTTACCCTGAATGCCAACCTGACCAGGAACCTAAGCTACAACAGTGTTGTGACCTTCCCGCTTTCAAAGAGGTGAAAACTTCTAATGAGTTTAAATGTTCAGGATGGTGGAGTTAACGGGCAGGTACGGCATCCAATGCTGACTGCGAATCAGACAAAATCAGAAAAAGTCCTTGTTTATAGATCGAGAATTTATTATCTTCAGCGCTAGAACCAAAGCCGTTGGTTTCAGCAGAGAGAACTATCTGACGGAATATGCTTTGATAATATTTGAAAAGGAACAGTTGGGCAAATAGGCTGCACAAGCTACCCCATCGTCGGACTTCGAACCATCAGTAAACATTTTCTGAAAGGATGGGAATTTTGTACAAAGATCGGAAAACAATGCCTTGTATGCCTGAGAACTGGTGGATTCTTTGCGAAAAACAACAAGATCAAAGTGTGTTTCTGGTGTGAGAAAGGTCCATGAAGGCTCATCTGAAAATTTGGAGAAGTCAGACACAACACCTAGATCAAGACCTGCATTCTGGGCATGGGGCTGCATACGATGTCCAAACCTAAGAATGCAGTTGGGATTTTTTTTTTTTCAAATCTACTTTGAAAATGAGGATTCAAAATGCAGTCACAAGCAAGGTTTTCTGGTTCAGAGAACAATCTGAGACAGTAATGTAAGGATAGTGTCAGCCTGCGGTTGGATAATGAGGATTCACCTGCTTCTGCGTACAGACTGTGCACAGGGGCGGTGTGGAATGCTCCAAGACAGAGACGAAGCCCTTGATGATGATCAGGACTCAAGAGTTTCAGATACAAGGGTCTTGCGGAGCCGTACACAGCACAACCATAGTCCAGTTTAGAACGGACAAAGGCTCTGTAGAGGTTCAGAAAAGTTTTATTAGCGCCCCAGTCAGTGTGTGCTTCGACCCGCAGAATGTTTAAAGCTTTCTAATTCTGACAAGAAGTTTTTAAGTGTTTACTGTGACTGAGGGAAGATAAGCTTTTGACAAAAAAAATAACCCCCAGAAATTTGGCCGCCTCTACAGTTGGAATGGGAGATTTCCTTTTTTGGATTTCAGGATCAGCAAAGAACTGTCCAAGACTATGAGAATGAATGAACTGGGTCCTAGTAGCAGAAAGGTAAAGCCATTTTCTTCTGCCCACAGATGTTTTATTTACAGAAAGCTGCAGCCTGCGCTGAACACTTGGATACAAGCTTCCAGTTGCACACAGGGAAAAAATCGCCTACAAACGACGAACAATCGGAATCCTGTTTACCTGAATCAGCAATGTTGATTTCTAAGCAAACGATCTGAAAGAACACGTCCATGACGTCCTAAGAACCACGAACTAAGCACTATGCAGAACATTTTGACCCTGCACAACACTTGAAGTGTTGGATAAAGAAAAGTAGCCGGTCACCGTGGCAAGCTCCCGGCTGGGAGGTTGTGGGTTTAATTCCCATCAGTCAGGTTGGATTTTTCTGCCCTAACCGGGTCCTACACAGACCCGAGTTGGCTCAGTTGGGGAAGACTGGGACCACATAATCGAGGTTTCACTCACTTAATGGATACGTCTCCGACAGTGTTCCTCAAACTTCCTGACCAACACTGCAGGTGCCTGTATCTCTCGGGCCTGGTTGACGCCAGGGATATATAGTGAAAATAAGCGTAGAGTACAGCCCTGTCATGCAGTCTCAGACCGAAATGGAAATCCGCAGCATCACCTTTATCATCCTCACTCTCATCGATCAGCATTAGAAAGGTCTCAAAGTCTGTGGCCCTTCATGCCCTGCTTTCATGGTGACCTCAGTTTCGATGTCCTCTCCACGTCTGTGGCCTTGGTTTGATTACGACGGGGTCACAGGTATCGGTGAGTCCATGGGGACTGTCGTTAGATGAACGTGCCGGCGCCCTCCGGAGGGAGAGCTCACTCATGCCGGCTCCGCGACTAAGCAATTATTGTCGTCCGTAGGGGGCTCTTAGTAGGTGGTGTCCTGCGTATGTTGTATCAGAACAGGCGCCACTGAACACTACCTAAGTGACTCGGCAGCAGTGCAGCGTCTCCTTCGGTGGGCTGCCACTTGACGGCTTCATACTGACTGCTCCCTGTGGATTGCCAGTGCCGGGGCTGCGCGGGCCGGGCCGGGCCGGGCTGTGGCTGTGTCGGAATGAGCGGGGTGGGTGCAATGCCTCTGAAGTGGCAAAGGTAAAGCAAAAAAAAAAAAAAAATGTAAATAAAAGCTCGCCACCACTCTCCTTGTATTCTGTCGCCTTAACCGAGTTGATTCTTGCTGCTCCCCGTTTTCCACGGTCGTTGATGCACGAGTGCCTTGCCCCTGTTGACAAATAAAAAAAACATTGATATTTTCTGTAAACTTCGACTCTTTCTCGCAAATGGTTCCGACTCTTTAAAATCTGCGAAATGATTTTGATTTTACAAAGTATCTGCGTTCTATTATCTTGCAATCTAACAATATTTAGGTTAACACAATATATTAATATGAACGACAAGAAAAGGTGTCAACAATCTTCCATTAGAAAACATTGTGCAGTATCCTCTTACGCTCCATTTTAGGCTTCACATTGCTTAAGACAGAGATGGCTATGAACGTCCTGGTTGATTGGTATTCGGTGGAGGAACATTTAGCAACACGCGCGCGCGTGTGTATGTGTAGCGCGTGCTCCCACGCGCGCCCGTGTGTATGTAATAAGAGTGTTTAGGCGAGAGGATAGTAGGCTTTCGTTTCCAGTTCAAGCTCTGAGCAAAAAACGTCATTTTGACACAAATCTGTTTCAGTGGTGTTTTCATACATTTCGGGAATACTTTAAGCCACACGCGTACCTTCTCCATGGATGCGAAACAAAGCGCAAAAATGTTCGACATCCATCCCGCCTCCGGCCGTATCCCCCCCCGCCCTTCCCCCTACTTCTCTTACCAACAGTCTTAAATGAGCACTGTTCTTGCAACCGTTATCAGGATCTCAATAATTATGCTTTAGCCTCTTTCGCTTCTCCAGCTGTCTCAGATCGGTTTTAGTGTATTTGTGTTTTGTTGGTTGAAAAAACTGTGTGTGTGTGTGTGTGTGTGTGTGTGTGTGTGTGTGTGCGTGCGTGCGTGCGTGCTTGTGCGCGCGCGCGCTTGCCTTGCATGTTTGTAGAGAGTACAGGAGGGGAGGGAGGGAGAGAAGGAGGGGGGGGGGGAGAGGAGAGAGAGAAGAGAGTGTGTGTGTGAGAGAGAGAGAGAGAGAGAGAGAGAGAGAGAGAGAGCTGACCCTCGTGTTCAACACGGCCTTTCCTACCTCGCTACCAACTGCGACGGTCGCCCAGAAAACCGATGAACGTCAATCAACGAGACGCCAGGTCGACTGACGTTATGGTTCCAGTCCAAACGCTGAACGAATCCTTTGCCGACAGTTCTGGCACACGTGTCACTGTTCAAGCAGCCCTGAAACATACAGTACTTCTGTCAAATCCTCCGCAGTGGCGAAGAAACTAAAAAAAAAAAAAAAAAAAAAAAATGCCTTTTAAGAATAAAACCCAGCCAAGATTATAGAATGTTCTGAAAAAAAATCTATCCAAAGAGATGGAACTGACGACTGGAATGCATAAATTCAGATAATCTGTATGTTTTTGTTTGCATACGGCTGGGAGTTGATTTGATTTCGACATTTTGTTGATTATTTAATCTTAAGTATGCGCTGGTCTCAATAGTTACGCAGTGGATATGCACGACTCTATCTTATATCTCTCTCTTCGCCTCTAATAGTTAAAAGGAAAAAAATCCTGGAAAGAAATCTTTAAAAAACCTTCTTGTATCCGACCTGTCATCAAAGCGCAGCAGTCAGGGTCTCGGACATATGTCTACGGGCTGGAGGGTCGAATCCCATCGGCGGCCTTTACTGGTGGAAGATTTCAGCCCCAGCCAGCTCCTGTCCAAAGTTGAGAGTGCTATGGGTGCACATGGAATGTCCGAAACCACAATGATGATTAATTTCACATGAAGAGAACAGAAGTAAACAGTGTTTTTTCATAACAAACCTACGGTATTTCTGCATGCAGCTTTTCCTTCTAGGCTTGGTAAACACTGGTAACTTTACTTTCAAACATCCCTGTGTTGGAGTCTCGGACCAGAATAATCTCAATGACACCCTCACGATTCTCATCATCTCTGATCATTACAAAGACAGATACATTTCAGCAAATTCTGCAACTTGCTGTCCTCGCTTGAATTGTGATTCCCTCTCTTCATACTGACCCTTAGTGGGCGAGTGCCCCAGTCATCGGAATGGACAAGTTGATGGGGAGTTTGGCTGTACGACTGCAGCGACATTCCGAAGAGGATGCTCCTGCAGACCTGTTTAGTAAATATACTGTGAGTGTGGGTGCATGCGTGCAAGCGAGCGCGTTTGTACCTGCGCCCGCGCTTTTGTGTGTGCGCCCGTGCTTGTGTGTGTATGTGTGCGTGTGTGTGTGTGTGCGTGCGCGTCCGCGCCTGTGTATATACATGCATACATATGTCGGTAGTGGGAGGAGATTCGAGGACAGAGAGCAAGGGTAGGATTGAAGGGGGGGGGGGGGGGGGGGGCGGAGAGAAAAGCATGTTACCAGGGTAAGAAAAGTCTGTTTTATGAAATACAGAATGCCGACACTCTCAACAAAAAGATGATGGAAGCTCGGAAACAAGCAAATTCCCGTTTCACACCCGTTCATATCTGTAAAACGTTTCTTTGCACCGCTCTTGACACCGATCGATTTCAACGTTGCGAACTCATCCGCCCCTTATCGCTTGATCCCTCTGACAACGTAACTGTTCTCAAATAAACTATGCGAACTTACCATTAAAGGCGGTGTTGTACCTGTTTTTAGCTGGTTTGAAGCCCTGGACGATTCGTCTCGGTCGCCGTCTCTCTGGCAGACGAGACCCATCAGATGAATCCGGCTGTCCTTTGGAGAACCCCGAGGCACCCACACAGCCACCGCCCCTCTGGCCGGATACTGTCTCTCGGGTCAGCATGGGCCTGGGCATTCCTGTAGGACATGCTGTGACGTCTTCTCCACTCGCCCGCGCTGGCTGAAGGGCTATGGACAATCTTCAACTTTCGGCCAGTGTCCTGTTCAAGGACTGTCAATGATGTGATCAGTTTCAAAACACAATGTTGGGCATCCCTGGCCTTATGCATCCTCTGGGGAAAGATTCGGTGAGAGTTTCTAGTTTCTAGTGCTGCCCGCGTTGACCACAGTGACAGTCTCAGTAATAACCAGACCCTGATTTGCATGCCCTTGGTGGGGATGGTCATTGTCCTGGAAGACTTAGTACAATGGTCTTCAGGTAGACTCGTTCTGATCCCGGAGAGCTGATCACCCTTAATGATCTAGCTCATAAAATCTGACGGAGAGATCACTCAACCGTGGGAATAAAGACGTTATGAAGACGAGACTAAAGCCAAGGAGGAAAGTTCATGAGCACAGTGCGCAGGATAACACCATCGAAGCCTATGAAACAAAACCACTGAAACTGCAAAGAATAATCCATGCCCTGTGAATAAAGCATACTTATGCACTAAACAAAACAGCACGGAAATCAACATTACGAAGGAGGACTCTGCCATTCTGAAAGATTACACTAAACTATACGAGAGGTGGACATTAAAACCAACTAAAGTGGAAGATATGACAAAAAGGACTGTAAGCCCTATTGAGGAAAGCTGCTAAAATTTACTAAAAAGAGGGGAAAAATATATAAATAAAGAATACCTAAAGGACACTGGACCACATAGGAGGACCCTAAATCTTGTGAAAAGAGAAAACTAAACCCAAAAAAAAAACACCATATAAAAGGGCGCTAAACCTCTTGGAAAGATGATGACGCTAAACCCTACAACAATATGAACCTACACTGTCAGAAAAACGTAACCAATCGCCAGAAAAGGAGAAGACTAAACCTTAGGGGGAAGAGAACAGCAAAGTCAGTGAACAGAGGAAACCAGGCCGTGCAGAAGGACAATACTGGCTACTTGAAAAGGATACCCAGCCCAATGAAATAACATTAAACAGGAGCATATTCATGCCCATAAAAGAAAAACTATTATTTGAAAGACGCCAAATCGTGCTAAACGAAAGGGCAGCAGAATGTATAAAAGGGTCCAAATGTTGACGCTGCCACAGAGGTTCTGTGTATTAAAGGGCACTCGGATCAGGAGGTACCAGGTGCGCACTAAGGAATATTACTGGAAGAGCTCTTCGGACTTCCTTACCACTTCTACAGCTCAGTCCCAGATGATCTGAAAACATGCGTCCATGTTCCAGATCCCTGAAATAGGAGACCTGTATGTGGCGGAGTCAACATTCATGCTCTTCCAGAAAATATTTCCTCTGGAACCCCCTGTTTTGTGTCCTTGTACCACAAAAACACTGACATAAGAAAACCAGAACAACTATATAAAGCATATGAACGACCGACACTAAACGCTAGAAAGAGCACAAAGCCCGGGGGAGAGAGAGAATGCTAAATTTTGCGAACCAAGAAGACAAACCCTGACAAAGAGGACACCAAGCCCCTTTTCATGAAGGAGACAGAACAACTGAAAAAAAAAGACAACCACTGTGAAGGAAGAAAACGCTGAATCCTCAGGAAATGAAGGCAAACCAACTGAAAAGCACAGGGTGAACCTCTCCACAGAGCCAGGTACTGAACCCTATTTAAAAACAAGATTCTAGGTCTAGTAAACAAAAAAAACAACAAACAAACTGGAGGGGGGGTGGGGAGGGGCTGTATTTGAAACGTGCAAGAGAAGGAATAAGAAAAAAGAGAAAAGATTGAAGTACAAGACCACCGCGCCCCACTATGCTGGTGCCAGGTTGCATTCCTCGAGTTCACCCATCCTGGTCTCCCTTTTCCACGGCCGTTGGTGCAGGAGTTCTTTGCCCCTGTTGATGTAAACAAACATTTTTAACAAGTCAATTCTTTTTTTTTGTGCAAATACATCTCGAATGCAAACTTCACTAAGTAATTTGACTTTCAATGTTTGTGCACATCTTTCCTTTTTACAACATTTTTTTTTTTACCAATCCATATCGCTCACAATCTCTAAACTTGTAAAATAAAAAGATTAGAGTCTCTACACTTGTAAAATAAAAAGATTAGAGTGCACATGAGTGTGTCGTGGACAGTGGAGGGGGGGGGGGGGGGGGGGGGGGGGGGGGGGCGAGATTGAGAGAGAGGGGGGAGAGAAGAAAGAAGAGAGAGAGAGAGAGAGATTGTGTGTGTGTGTGTGTGTGCGCGCGCGTGTGTTGTGTGTGTGCGCGCGTGTGACGTGTGCTTATTTTAATTAAGAAAGTTTATACGCTCTCTCTTTCATCAGGTTTAGCACCCCCCCTTTCCTATGGTTTTAGCATAATCTTCCATCATGCCTCATTTGTCCATCTCTCACCTGCAATGAAAATCTATTTCTGTAGTTGCTAAAATCAATATCAGAATTTTCATAACTATTTCCCCCTTTTTTCTCTGTTCCTATTGTTCCAGAATATGCATTTGAGGTCAGTTATCTGTCGGTTGAAAAAGGCAAGAACATTTTCCTCAGCATTATTACTAAAGAACCGACAGCCGAGTTCCCTGAAACAGATTAGTCAGGAAGCGTCGGTGAGAGGATGGGGCAGGAAAAAGGTGGTCAGGTACGGAGAGGGGGTGTGGGGAGAATGGACGGATGAAGGAGTGGGGAGGGAGAGTTGGAGGTCCACGCAACAACGCATAAGGGCAAGATGGGGGCTACAAGAATCCATTGAAAAAAAAAAAAGGCAAAAACCCTACAAAGCCCTGAAATCAAGCAAATTATTGTAACTACACCTACTTACTATTATCCTGCCTACCTGCCTATCTATTACCCGTGTTGCAAAAGCATAACCCACCAGTTAAATACCAGATTAAGACCTGCTTCAAAGTACAACATTTGCACTTACATCATCGTCCATTTGTCTTTATAGCGCTTGGGTGGTGATGCCATGTGAAATCCCTTCCCGAGACGTGTATGTTCTTGGTGGTGATGGCAATGGCCCTGGAAGACGTGGCACAATGGTTTCTCTGGTAGGCTGATTACCATTTCTCTCGGATAGTGGTCCCTCTTTATGGCCTGCCGAAAGAAAAGCCTTAGATTAAAATCTGAAGAAGAATAGGTCAACTCAACCATGAAAAGAAGAAAAGTGTAAGACGGTCTAACAACCAGTGAAAGACTGCTCTGAATAATGTGCGATTAAGAGACCAAGACCACAAACCCTTAAAATCAAGTTACACTACTTTACTGCCCCCAATGAAAAACTTCTCGTCTCTTACCTCTGGAAGAAGGGATACACGCTAAATTATGCAAACGGGGGATGCTAAACTGGTGGAAGCATAGAGAGTAAAACCTTATGACATAGTCGGCTATAAGTTTCTATGCATGGACACTTTAAAACATAAAACAGTACAATAACGCTACAAAAGAAGACCATACATCCCCCTAAGAAAGGGACACCAATAGTAAGAGAGAGGGACCTCATCGCACTCGATGATAATGGCATCCTCTGTCTTGAGATCAATGGTGTTGCACCGTGGACCAGTCAGTTGTGGAGTTTGCAGCGCTGCTGTGTGAACTAAGAGCCCGATCCTCGAGCGGCGGGACTTTGTTGCAGTGCTGGCGGTGAAGTCTTGGTCATGAATGTCTGTTGGTGCCGACGCGGGATTCTTTGCCGTCTGCGGCGCCTCTTGTTTTCTCCCTCGGGCCTTCCTCTGCTGTGTCTGTGCTTAGTTTTGATGTCGGCACTTGACAGTGGATCGCCAGCCTGATCCGATATGAAGCTGCCGTCCCCAGGTCTGCTGGGCGGAGGCTGCAGCCCATCTGGGTCGCGCTTGCATACATCTTGTTGCGAAGGGCGGGCCCGTTATGGTGGGTCTGGAGCCTGTAGCCATCTCGCCGCTTGTTTCGGTAGCCTGTCCTTTGGGATGCGACCATGGTACCGGCGGAAGACTTGGCCAAGCCCGCAACAGGCGTCTCTTGTTGAGCATGGCGAACACGCTAGGCATCCTGCCCTGGCCA
>JADBJO010023708.1:20000-22500 GCA_016801955.1 Conus betulinus | reverse complement strand
GTCAAAGTTAAACCAGTATGAGTGGAGGTGCCTTCGCCCGACTTACATTAATGGGCGTGAACGTTACGACTAATACTTCATATTCAATATAGTCGCATGATCGGACACTGTGACATTCTCGCCGTAAGGTTCGGTTTCTAAACTTTCGGCTGTCTTCGCTGCGGTGTGCCTCAGGGATGATACAAGCTAAGCCTTGTTATTTCACACACACACACACACACACACACACTGTCACCGCCATTTGCAATTCTGGCTTAGGGATGGTTGTCCATTCATAACGCATCTATTCAGGATTCTGGATATAGGGACACGTTATTAATCACATAGCCTTTGGCGTCTTTTATTTGTCCCATCATTTGATGAAAAAATTAAAAAAATTATATAGGTCATACAAGGTCATTTGTGATCGCTCAGTCTTTAGTGACGATTTCAATCATCATAATCATATTTTATATCAACAAAGTTCTGCCATTTGTCAATTACTAAGGTCTTATTAGGTCTTTGATGAATGTGTTAACATCTTGTGCACATGAATGTTAGTGGGCAACATATTCCACAGAGGTACAACACGGTTACTAAAACAGAATTTTCTTTTGTTGGTTCGACTGAATTCAATAAAGATTTTTTTACTAGTACTATTTCTAGTAAGATTATAATTTGTTAATTTAAAGAAAGCTTGCATATTTATAGTATCAATATTATTCAACATCTTTAACCCGCCTTCGCGCGCGCGCGCGCGCGCGCACACACACACACACACACACACACACACACACACACACACACACACACACACACACACTTTCACCTGTCCACAGTGCCCCATGCACTAAACAATCACTGAAATTGTGCGACATGGTATCAGTCAGTCTACTGAACTCCGAACAAAAAAAACAACAACCACAGCCGTCTTCGTTAGCTTTCTTCGTTAAGTTTCCAACGATCCCTCTGTTCCCTGTGCAAACATTTTGTCCCTTGATATAAACCATGGAGCCACTTTCCTTAGGTATTTGATGGCAATGTCCGAGGCTGACTACCGAGTTCCAGAAGAGCCCGCCTTACTGGATCTTCCCCTTACGAAGTGGACACACACATCAGCCGTGTAAATATATCTGTGCTATCCGTGCACACCCTCGTGCGTCAGAGGACAGAATAAATATTGAAGCTAAAACATTCCATAAAAAAAATGATAATCTTTCTTGAAGATTTTTTTTTGGTAGGCCTACCTATCTTTTAAAAATCATCATGGAGGGCTGGGAGGTCGAGCACCGGGGGTAAGGACAAAGAACTGGGTACATTTCCTTCTTGGAAAGTTCGAATTATTTGTTTTTGTAAAGAAAATATTCCAAACTGGAAAACAACGTGAACTAAATTAAAATTCGAATAATTGAAAGCCTAGTAATAAGTTTAACGTCTCACCTGTGTTCACAGCCGAAAGGTGCTTTGACACACTGAGGGAGCCGTGAACAAGTTTTTGAAAGCGTTGAGGCGCCATGTTGCTCAAGCATAACTAAAACTGCACCTGAGAAATTCACCCTGCGGATGTTTTGCACGTGAAGGTCATAAGCGGGACGGACAGCTCTCGTCCGTCAATGAATCGTGTACTGGGCCACACACCGAAATGCATTTGAACAGAAATGGTGTTCAAACTGATCCGTGTGACACCTCTCTCTCTCTCTCTCTCTCTCTCTCTCACACAAAGAATTTTGCACGAACCCGTACACCTAAAAGTAAATGAACGAGAATAGAAATAGTCAAGCTCGATCAGGTAACGACTCTCTGCCTGTCAATTTCTATGTCAATGTCCTCCGTCTGTCTGTCTGTCTGTCTGTCTGTTTGTTTGTCTCTCTCTCTCTCTCTCTCTCTGCTTTGGTGTGTCAATATCTAAATGAGAGTATGCGATACATTTTGTGCGAGAGGAGTCTTAAATATCACTCTCTGAATTTCACATTTGCTGTATGTAAAATTAAAAAAACGTTTTGCTGTAAAAGGGCGTTAAACATGTTTTATAGTCCGGTCTGTTTGTAAATCTTTTCCATATGAGTTTCAAAGACAGGTACCTGCAGGCGACAACTGAACCTTATTTTAAAGAGATAATCAATCCGCGGACAAAAGGGACAAACAAATTAATTTCTCTTGTAATTTATTTATTCCTTTTGTTGAGCGGATTAATTATAATTATATCTTTAAAACTTCGTTTCCATGCTGTAATGTTCATGTGAATATACATGCTGTTGTGCGTGAGAATCTTTAGGCCTATTGCGTTAGACATTGCTGTCTTGGTCTCTTTTTCCCCTTACAATAGAAAGATTTTGAGACTAGCATAGTTGGCGTGCTGGATTAAGTTAAAATTTTGAAGACTCGCAACATCTATTTTTAACCACCAAGTCTGCTCTCCTTCTCTTAGAAATGTCGAGTCCATTATAGGCGTACAGCCAGTTAGCCGACACCGTGAAAATCGTGCTGCTTTGTTGTTGTTGTTGTTGTATGTGCTGAAGAG
>JADBJO010023708.1:10000-17500 GCA_016801955.1 Conus betulinus | reverse complement strand
GACGAGTGTGTTAATGGTTCATAAAAGTAAAATGTAAAATGTGGGCCCAATGTTTGCTCCCATTCCTTCTGTTCACAAACTGATAAGATTCAAGATATGATGTGATATTGCCTTACCTGTTTGTCTGGAGTGTACAAACATTAGCATGCAAAATGAGACGTACAGACACTGAGAGATTTGAATAATGCTGACACTGAGACTAACACTGGTGAGCTCACCTACGGTACTTGCTTAGCCTTGAAAGAGAGACAATGTCAAATGAATCTTATTTCAAACATTTAAGTGAATTTGGAAGCTGTTCAGGACCAAACGAGAACGTTGAAAAAGCAATAAACGTTTGATAAGGAAGCAAACAACAACAACAACAACAACAACAAACAACAACACAAGAACAGTCAACGGATGGAATACCAAGTACATTGAATGAATAAATACAAATGACAACGTTTTTCGAGGTTAAGGTAATATACAAGACACGACTTGGTTTCAGTTCATCAAGGAGGCGTCACTTCGTGCGGACTAGTCCACATACACTACATACATCTACTATGTTTCGAGACCACACTGCGCATGATTTATGCTGATGGATAAATGAATTAACAACTAAGACGAGAGAATTGAAGAAGAGGGTCTTGTGGCTACGACTTAGCAGATGTCTGACCTATGCATTAGCCCAATGTGCTGGTCAGACCTTGAGTGCCTACCTGATATTGGTTGTCTTTCCTTTTTAGAATGTGTGTGTAGTGAACGTACGCGTGTGTGTATGGATGTGTGGGCACGGACCCATGTGTGTGCGCGTGCGCATGTATGTGTGTGTGTGCGCGCATGCGCATGTGCGCGCTTGTGTGTGTATGTGTGTGTGCGCGCGCGCGCGCGCGCGCACGCGCGCTTGTGTGTGTGTGTGTGTGTGCCTGCTTATATGTGCGCGCGTGTGTACGTGTGCAGAAGTGCGTGCGCATGCGTGAGCGCACATTGTGTAATTTGTAGGTTTGTGTGAGCATACACACGTATCTGCGTATGTACACGACTTAAAACACTAAAAACATCCTCGGGCAGAGTATCGGTAGTACAATCTTTATTTCTATCCGAATTTACTCGCTCCTGATTTCATTTCTCTACAGGCATTTAAACACACTGTAAAACTTGAATGAACAAATCAGACATTTTTTTTACATTGAAAATTCCTCGCGAAATGGAAACGAAACTGAACACACCAATTATTGGGAAAAAAGTTGTTAAAAAGATGCACAATATTAATGACATAAAACTAAAATCATCTCCCACCAAGAATATACCACACAGTACTGGTGACAAATATTTTTTAAGAATTTATGTGGATTCAGCAGACAATAATAGATGCATATTTTGTGAAAGGAAATAGAAAGTGTCAGACTCGACTCACATAATTGTCCCACATCCCTTGCCTCTTGAAATGAACTTCACCACGTTGTATGGATGAAATAGCAAAAATGTGTATATTAACTATATGGATGAAATAGCAAAAATGTGTATATTAACTACATGGATGAAATAGCAAAAATGTGTATATTAACTATATGGATGAAATAGCAAAATTGTGTATATGTACTATTTGGATGAAATAGCAAAAAATGTGTATATTAACTATATGGATGAAAATAGCAAAAATGTGTATATTAACTAATGTACAAATGTGATTTTGAAAGAAAATGACTACCATGTATACATTTAACAGGAAACTAAACAGCGAACATTACAAACACTAAGACAACGTTATTACATTATATCCACTTCTGCTTTTAATTTATCACAGTGGTTAAATGTTATATGTATTTTATGTTTTGCGAGGCAGTTTGCTACGGTTATGGGAACCTTATAAACTTCATCTGAACGCAAAATGCAAATGTTTTCATTGAAATGTAAGTCATATGTAAAAATGATGCAGTGCACAGTGTACTCTTGAATGGATTATATCTTAGTCTTTCAAACATGACGTTTTCTTCATACTTCTTTTTTATTTTGATATAGTTCGTTGTCTTTCAGAAATGTCCTTGTCGTTTTTGTGTCTCCTGCTTTTTTGAAACACACACACACACACACACACACACACACACACACACACACACACACACACACACACACACACACACGTGCGCGCGCGCGCGCGCTTAGTTTGATTGAATGTTGAAGACAACGCAGGTTCTATGTTTGATTATTTGTGTGCACATCAGTGCATTATGTTATGGTATAAATGCATTTTACTATTGATGTTTACTTAAAAGAGAAGAGCCCTCTTTGCACGATAATGAATAGGCAAAAATTATAGAAAGGGTTTTCTTTGAGAGATGAGATGTCAATGGACAGTGTGTCTACAATCATCATTAATATGAACTGTTAGATAATAGATCTGACGTTGATTTAAGTACTTGATTTAATGGTTTTGGGCTCAGTTTTCTAAAGATAAATGGCATGACTGCAGCTTATGAAACTAAGGGAAATAAATTGCAGTCTAGCAAACCTTCGTGGAAGCACAACATTAATTCTACAACAATGAAACATGTACCTTTTCTCACCGCTTCACTTACAAAGAAACTGAAAAAGCATAATCGACAGAATGAAACCATTAAAGAAAGGAAAAAGGAAATAGAACAACTGTTCATTATCAAACCTAATTCTCATCAAATCCATTTCACATGGCAAAGACCCAAATTGAGTTGTGTCTTATATTACACTGAGCTTTGATAAACTTGACCGAGTTTTATTTAATCTACTAGCTTCAAAGACCATAATACTTTGAACATTGTGAAAAAAGTGAATGTATCCTTACAAGCACCAACCACTCTACTGACACAAATGATCTGTATTTCAATGAAACTTATACAAAAGACAGAGACACCCTAGACACATACAATGCATCTTAAATAACTTGCTATCAAATTCAAATTCAGATAGCTTTTTGTACTTTGCTTTTTAAAAAATCCCCGCTACATAAAAGATCAAAACTAGTGTAATCAACATTGCTTTTCCGATGAAAAACATTCTAATGTACTAGAACACGAATATTTATAATTTTTTTTTTTTTTCTGTCCCAACCTCTGCACCACTTCAGAGGCAGTGCACCCCACGCCGCCCATTCCGACACCCCGTCCACAGCCACAGCCCGGGCCAGGCCCGCCGCAGCCCCGGCACCGACAATCCACAGGACGGAGTCAATGTCAAGTCGTCAAGAGGCAAACCCACCGGAGGAGACACTGCACTGCTGCCGAGTCACTTCGGTGGTGTTCAGTGGCGCCTGTTCTGATCTAACATACGCAGGACACCACCTACTAAGCCCCCTACTGACGACAATAATTGCTTAGTCGCGGAGCCGGCGTGAGTGAGCTCTCCCTCCGGAGGGCGCCACCACGTCCGTCCAACGACAGCCCCCATGGACTCGCCGATACCGGTGACTCCGACGGAACCAAACCAAGGCCACAGACGTGGAGAGGACATCGAAACTGAGGTCACCATGACAGCAGGGCATGAAGGGCCACAGAACTTTAGGACATTTTTTTTTTTAAATGCTGATCGATGAGAATGAGGATGATGAAGATGATGATGCTACGGATTTCCATTTCGGTCTGAGACTACATGACAGGGCTGTACTCTACGCTTCCTTTCATAATATATCCCGGCGTCAACCAGGCCCGAGAGATACAGGCACCTGCAGTGTTGGTCAGGAAATTTGAGCAACACTCTCAGAAACGCATCCATTAAGTGGATGAAACTCGACTGTGTGGTTCCAGTCTTCCCAACTGAGTCCGCAGCAATTTATAATTTACCAGTGAACTTGACGGATCATCAAAAAAAAACTGTTATGAACTTGGCTGTCACAGGAGATAATTACATAGATATGACAATAGATGACTCACTGTCTCGTGTAGAAATAGCTAAAGGTGTATGCCTGTTGTTGAATCGATGCTGAGCAGAGATTAGATAGTAATGACATATCTAGCCGCAGGAAATGTTGTGGCTAAACGTATTTCCGCCAGTTAACGAAAAACAAGGGACATCAGTCCTGTATTAAGCTCATGTAGAAGCATACTTTTGTATTTTCAGTTGTGTAATGGATAGGGCATCGATTAATAAATGTGTTGAGCAGAAGTTTTTCTTGCAGTAAAACTGAATAAACCCCCCAACTTTTATTGTCAATTATACTTCTTTATCTACAACAGCTCCATTACATTGTTAACTGCCTTTAGTATGGGAAATGGGCATGGTGAAAAGAAAAAAAATATTTTGAATAATGACGAAATACCACCATCGACATCGTCCTTCTGACTAAAGCCTAAGTGTGAAAGACACTACTTGTAAAGATCCATACGTTTGCAGAAGGTCAGCATTTTTCTGTATCACCACTGGCTAGACTCCTTCCTCTAATCATGCGCCAAAATCCGCCTCCCTTCTAAGCCCGTGGTAGAAGTATCACACCAGAAAACCCTCTCACTCTGCACGTACAGGCCGTTAAGGTCTGAAGACAAGTCAGTCACTGTGGATACACTGTACAGTGAAAGTGAAGGGACAGGCTATCGCGCTGCACAATCATCACTTCATGTACGGCCTTCGTTGTCCTCAAATCACTGCAGAGATACATGAAGGGGAAGGAAGAAGATCAAGTATGTCAGATAGTTTTCATTAATATGCGAGTAATTAAAAAAAAAACCATGTGATTAGTCTACAATACTCTTTTAAAATTTAGGAAAAAAAAATAACAATACAAAATGCTTGAGACGCTCGTGTCTCACATTTTGGTTGCGTCCTCGCTGATCATGAAGATTATCTTCTCTTGTTCGTTCAGCGTAGAGTCTGTCTGACTGCTCTCCCTTTACTGACGATGGCGTTGCAGCTGTTGTGACGTCATGAAGAGTTCCTCCACTTCCTCCAGACTGCGGTTCTTGGTTTCAGGCAAGAAAATGGCCAACAGCACGAAGCCAAGTGCGCAGAGGGCGGCAAAAAACCAGAAAGTTCCTGAAATAAAAGAATCTCAATATTTCTAAACATGCAAGGTCAAAGTAGTAAAATGATCAAGCCCTATTGTTTTTGGTACAGTTGATATAACACCACTAGTTGACATATAAATGATGATGACCACGACCACGGCATAAACTGACATCCACATGTAAAGATTATATCTGAAAACTGAAATATTTGTAATCCAAAGATATTTAAACCCACCAGTATTTTTTGGACAGAGTAAAAAAACAAAGAGAAGAGAAGAAATCTCACGGTACTCATGGCGTTCACTTAAAATGGTTGGGTGTAAGTGCTTTGGATATGAGATAGCCCAAAGTGATCCAAAAAGTATTTCTTTTTGCTTGATGAGATACATTGAGTAACTTTTTATTTACTTGTGAGGTCTCTTGCGTTCCAGAATTCTGTGACATTAGCTTTTGTCTGTGTTTTCTGAGAACCTGTGGCACATGAACATTTTGGAGAGTGTGGGGTGGTCGGTGCAACAGTGAGGTTCTTCAGGGGTTTACGAGCTGCAGTTGCTTTCGACAAGACACCGAAAAATATTTTTTTTATGAACGATGAAAATCAGATTTGGAGCAGGGTAATTATAAGAACCACATCGTACGATTAATTTCATCTAGCAATCTGTTAACTTTCTATTACACACACACACACACACACACACACACACACACACACAGTGCAGAAATTCAATATATACAGAGAGAGAGAGAGAGAGAGAGAGAGAGAGAGAGAGAGAGAGAGAGAGAGAGAGAGAGAGCAAAAGCTATTAAAGCCAAACTGAATGGGACTAATTCACCAGAACAGAAAGAGACTGTGGTCCAGTTCGCTGCGGTCATGTGAAAGACAGCTATGTAACAACGCGCAAGCTGCATCCTTCTCATTCAAACGACTTCAGATAGATCAGAGTGTCAAATCACTTTTGCAGCCTTCTTATTTCATCTCCTAAGTTATGTGCAGATGTAGAAAGCAATCATCTTCTGATCTTTTTCTTTTTTTTTTTTTTTTTTTTTTTTATCGGAGGGTAATGTTTGTACACTCGATTTGAAGCAGGAAGTCGTCCGTCACTTACATCTTTATTTTTTTATATTTGTTTTGGAGGGGATGGGAGGAGGGGTGGGTGGGTAATGTTTGTAACATTCAATTTGAAGCGGGAAGTCGTGGTTACTTAACAACTTTATTTTTTTACTCAGAATACTGTTAGTCATTACAGACATCTCAACGCAAGCACCTACCGTACATTTTGAACGTCTCACTGATGGAGAGAAAGCTGAAAGTCATGATGATGTTGTGCAACCAGAACTGGCCCACACTCAGTGACATACAGGTGCCACGAGCCCACATGGGGTAGATCTCTGCATTGATGGCAAAAGTCAAAGCAGACACATTCCTACACGTAAGGACAAAAAAAATCGAAATCATCGTTGTTAAAAAAGCCATGCATGATATTAACACAGAAACAGATGAATGTACTCGTGTCCAAGTGCGCACGCACACACTTCCACTATTGCTGAAATGTACAAATTTGACGGGACCTTATGCTACATAAACTTCGTTTCATGAGTACCAGGGCATAAGAAAAACTTAACATACCCACAACTGTTCTGTCTAACGTTGCCTTTCTTCTTATCTTTCATACATTCTCGCCATCACCAGTGCACCCCAATGCAGCCCCCATACCCAGCAACCCTCCCTCCATAACGCTACACACATGAACACATATGCCATAGTAACTGATTTTATTTAGACGCTTGAAAAACGTTGTACGGAGGAATCCACGAATTTGACTGGTCAAAGAGTCCGGAGATATCAAACAGGATTTTTTGTGGTTTATGCAATGATAGCAGCACGACATAAATTCAATTTGTAAAGAACCAGACAGGTGTGGTGACTTGATTTTGTTTTCCTTCTCATGTATAATGCTGTTTAGAATTCCTTCATTGAATGAGACTGGATTTCGAAGCAAATTAGAGGAAGGCTTCTGAAATCGTCCAATTTTAAACACGTGTTTCACTCTAGCATGCCTTTGAAACAATAAGTCATATAGAGAATACGAAAGGAAAAAAAAAAAAAAAAACAGAAAATAAAAGCGAAGCTTTTTTCACTGTTATGTCAAGCAGCATTGAATGATACCTGCAATTGCCCTCATCATCAGTCATATACTTTAGAGATCCAACCTACGTTCCTCCCTCTACGTTCTCCAAATCAGAATGTCTGTAGAGCTATATTTCTGTATGTCGGTGTTTCTCCAGCATATTATATACAGACACGTGGAAACAGAGACCCGGGTAAAACCAGGCAGTTCAGATATGAAGAAATGAATACTTAAGAAAAAATAGACGTGGGAAAACAGAGCCAGAGGAAAGAGAGTTCTGGGGAGATATGAAAGGGGCAGTCTCCTAAATATACTCCTTTAGCATCACATGAAAATGTTCCATTCTAAGAATTTGTATGGTTCAGTGAAGCAAAAAGCCATAGAATGCAACCATTATGAATTTGCTCTCTACA
>JADBJO010023708.1:0-5000 GCA_016801955.1 Conus betulinus | reverse complement strand
TGAAATATTTACATAATTTCATCATCACTTGCATGAAATACAGCCTGTTCTCTGACGAACTGCAGACCAACTTTCCAAGAGAGTTTTTTTCTAACTGTGTGACATAAAAAAGAACATAATGCATGCACACAAAGTGACGAACAGTGAGTTATGGACAATTAATGTCTGTCTCCACGTTTAATGAAGCACGCACATTTTCCATCATGTTTTTCTGATGACGCTTTTACACACGATATTAAGAAAATCAAGAATATACCTTTATTGCCAAGAAATGGAAATCAAACTCATTCTGCGCGTTCGTCGTACACACAAGACGACTTATAGGCTAGTACACGCATCGCATTTTCATTATGGATTGTCACAAGTTATATGCAGCTTTTCCCGATATTCAATCACTGCATATTTAGTGATTACATCATCACGAACCTTTGCCATGAGCAGTCAATAGATGCACAGTGTACCCAAAGCCATTTACCTGCGGGGACATTTGAAGACACAGACTCCTCAATGTCCTTAACTTTCTGGCCAACATCTTCACACCCATAAACTTGTTGAAGAACCTTGGTAGCCTCTTGGTACCGTCCTTTGGCTATCAACCATCTTGGGGACTCAGGAAGAATGAACACGGCAACACCAAACATCACAGCGGGCAACGCAGAAAAACCCAACATGTAGCTGTGGACACACAGATTTGAGTCTTTCTCAGTGACAGCAAAATGGTCGTGTATGCTGTTGGTGCTGTGAATGGAAATGTGTTTGAGTCTTTCCTGGCCAGTCTGTAGATATGCGTGGAATGTGTTTATCGTGCATTACGTTTCTTAGTTGAATGTTTCTTTTCCTACACATTTTTATCATTCAGTCGACACAACCCTTAGCACATTGTTTTTCAGTGTTTTCAGTACTACCTTTTACACTACAAAATGGTGGATTAAATTTTGCATAAAGAAAGGAACGCGCCGCTCATAGTTAATACATATTCCACAAAGTGTATGAAATGAGAGAGAGAGAGAGAGAGAGAGAGAGAGAGAGAGAGAGGCACACAGGCAGATAGACCGACAGACAGACAGACAGACAGATGTAGCACCGCCAGTGGTTGGAAAGACAGATAGCTGAAGGCTCCAGCCATGACGGCAGACAGAAACAAACCGATGCTGAGCTGCAGCTGCAGCAGACTTTGCAGTCGGCCCCGGATGCTGGCTGGCGACAGCTCAGCAATGTACAGTGGGTTAAAACCTAAGCTCAAAGCTGCAACACATATCAGTATACAATGGGTTGAAACCTAAATTCAAAGCTGCAACACATATCAGTGTACAATGGGTTGAAACCTAAACTCAAAGCTGCAACACATATCAGTGTACAATGGGTTGAAACCTAAACTCAAAGCTGCAACACATATAAGTGTACAATTAGTTAAAACCTAAACTCAAATCTGCAACACATATCAATGTACAATGGCTTTAAACCTTAACTCAAAGCTGCACCACATATCAGTGTACAGTTAGTTAAAACCTAAATTCAAAGCTGCAACACATATCAGTGTACAATGGGTTGAAACCTAAACTCAAAGCTATAACATATGACTTGTGCAAAGGTCCATTATTTGTCCCAGTATTTTTGCAATTTGTGTCAGTACAGTGATGGTTTCATTGAAGAACTTTTCGTTGCAATATAAACATAGACAGGTACAAACTGCAGCTATAGGGTTTCCCTACTGCTGATCGTTATTTCCTCGATCAGATTATTCTGTCTGAAATTTTGTGACAGTATCTTCACACAAATAAAGAAAAGATGGGGGATGACGGTCCATCCTTCCTTCTTAAGAGAAGCGAGCCAAAATCAGAACAAAACAAACAAAATAAAAAAAAAAAGCAACAGCAGCACTACAAACCGTATGTCCTGCCGTCTCACCTTGGACAGACAAAGGATCAAAGACCATCGCTGACCACACTCATTGATGTCTTTTACTCCTGCTATCATGACCTCAGTATGAGCCCCAAGTGAGATCGTGTCAAAGTCTTCGGACATGGCAAATTCTTGACGACTGACATAGGATAGATATGGAAGCGCTCTCAGAAAGAGAGGGAAGAAAGGACGTTCTACAATGGTGGCTCTGCAACTGCAGTCATCATAAAAGGATTTAGTGGGTGATATCCTGCATGCGTTGGATCCGAAGAGGCACCACTGAAGACCACCAAAGTCACTCTGTAACAGTCTGATGTCTCATCTGCTGGGGGTGCCTCATGATGACGTCATTGTGCTTGCATCTTGTGGACTGTTAATTCTGGCACTCTGACAGAACAAAGTACTATATGGCCGTGGTATGGGGTATCTGGAATGGATGACGAAGGAGTTAAGCCACAGAAGAGTACAAAAATAGTAACAAAATAAAAATGACACTTTTCGACAATGTTCCAATCACGCAGGTTAAAATCTACTCACGGAAGGTGAGCCCTGTGACCAGCCTGCCCGCCAGGAGCACCTCCTTGTTGGGGGCGGCTGCTCCCAGCACAGGTCCCACAACACACAGGACCGCTGTCAGCAGCAGTGTCCGCCGACGTCCCAGCTTGTCAGTGAGAGGACCCACGGTCATCGATGACACTGTCGCTGAGATTACTGCAGCTCCGACGATCGCACTCTTTCGCGAACAATCAGATGCCATTTTGTGTATATCAGTAATAGTGTTCATTTTTCGTCGTGATAGAGTTTGTGGTTTTGTTTTGCGAGCACACACACACACACACACACACACACACACACACACACACACACACACACACATGTAATACCTGTCAAAGTTGAGCATTTCAGCACCTGGTGTAAAGAAAATTATCTTGAGCCTAACGTCAAAAAAACAAAGGAGATGATCATAGATTTTAGGAAAGCGAAAAATTATGTGCCTGATCTTATATTGATGGAGAAAAAAAAGTGGAACGGGTAGAGGAATACAAATATCTGGGCACAACGTTAGACAATAAGCTCACTTTCAATACACACACCAGTCCGCATACAATAAATGCCAAACCAGAATGTATTTCCTACGCAAATTGAGGAATCTGCATGTCCAGCCAAAATCTTAAAACATTTTACAGGAGTTTTATTGAGTCTGTCTTGATTTTTTCATGCATTTGCTGGTATGGAAATCTTAATTTGAAAAACAGCAAACTCTTGGATAGCGTCGTGAGCATCTGTGGTAAGATTGTTGGTGAGAGACAGGAGAGTATGAGTGAGTTGTATGAAAGGCGTGTAGTCAACAAGGCTCGTGCGATTGTTAGTGACAGTGGGCATACGCTTGCGCGACAGTTTGAGCTCCTCCCATCAGGCAGACGATTTTGTGTCCCCAGAGCTAAGCTGATGCGCACAAAAAAGAGAGCTTTATGTTCAAATCCATTGCGCTTTTAAACAAACACAGCGTATAAGAAGAGGCGGTGGATCACCTGTGACATAAGCATGTGCGCGGGTGTGTATGTCTGTGAGCAAGCGGGAAAGTATAGATGCTGGAGTGTGTGTGTGTGTGTGTGTGTGTGTGTGTGTGTGTGTGTGTGTGTGTGTGTGTGTGTGTGTGTGATGTGTGCATGTCCTGGAGCGTGAGGAATAGAAATGTCTGGAATATGTCTTATCTTAATGATTTATTTTAACGATAAATCACCTCTCTCTTTCCCTCTCTTTCTCTCTCTCTCTCACGTGCACACATGTATGTATATATGATTATGAGTGGCCGAGTGCATGCTTTATTTGCATTACCAAAAAGGAGAAAGATTGAAATTCCCATTTTGGGTGATACACGCATGTTTTATTGTTTGAAAGTAATTTTAATTTTCAGTGTCACGTTTGTAACTATAAATATGTATTCTTAACTTTTAGGGCAGCGGTCACGAATGTAATTTCTCTTTTAACGAGAGATAATAAAGTTTTTTGATTCTGAATCTGAATCTAAAACAAACGATGAATCATATACAAGACAGACAGAGAAAGACACACACACACACACTCACAAACACACACAGGCACGTATACACGCGTGCGCGCACACACACACACACACCTGCCAAGTGGTGCCCAGGTCAAAGTAAGGTTGTGCATACAGCATGGCTCCACGACAGCCAGGTTGTAGCCGAAACAGATATGGCCTAGATTCACGCCAAGGGTCATGAGGTAAACAAAAGAGCGGAAAACTGCTCTGCTCCGTAGTTGGCTGTAATGGTCTTGTCCTCCATACCAATATTGGAAAATGGATCGTCTCAGCTTGCCGGTTTGACCTGTTCAAAAAAGAAAAAAAAAAATCTTGATGCGTCAGGAAACAGTAAAACGCAAATAAGAAACAGGTAGAGTGAATCTTGTACAGTGATGAGATCATGACAGGCCCATAACTCCAAACGAATGCTGCTTTCGACACTAAATCGCTTCGGAGATATGACAAGACAGAGCACACAGAACGAACAAGGAGACATTCACCCAAAAGGATGATCCATGCTTGCGCATGTACCCTATACCTTGCACATCTACACAGCAACAACAACTGGAGAAATGAACAAATATAAATCAAACCTTTATTCAAGACTGGCACAACCTTTTCGGTCTTGAATATAGTAGTAAAACATACACAGGACAGTAACAAACATAGGTAACATCAGATTGATTGGTATGACAGGAAATCTTAAATGAGCCAGGGAACAGTAAACAGTAGATAAAAAAAAAAACAAGTAGGGTAACTCTTGCTGCCATGATGAAATTTTTCAAAACGTTTTAAAAGGTATTTGAAAGAACTTTGCCAGATATCATGGAGAAACAAATTACAAGACAAAACACATCTCCATCTCTTAGGTCCTCTTCAGGCAAGATAAACAACATTTAGGACAATGAAAATGAAGAACCAGCAATCACTGTCAAATTCGGCGCAAGATGGCGTTGAATGAGAACCAGGCCGTTGGGAAGGAGACAATGCGAGTTAAAACAGTAATGATGATAATGGTAATACTGAGAACAACAGCAACAACATCAAC
>JADBJO010023707.1:0-26186 GCA_016801955.1 Conus betulinus | reverse complement strand
CTTAGAACTGTTTCAACACCTCTTGATGAATGAAAAGATTATTTACTTTAGCTGGTTTCTCAGTTATCAAATTCATTCTTATTTTTTTTTAATTGAATTTACTAGAAAACTGTGATTATGGAAAAAGAGAATTTATGCCACATAATCTTGTAAATGAATGGCTTTGCTTAAGCATGCGTAGCTTTTGGTTGTTTTGTGTAGGCTGCATTATTTATCTATTATAACTAGTATCTTTATTTCTGTTGTTGTATACAAGCTTTATAGTAACATTTTGAGTGTTAGATCAGAGCAAGATGTGTGGCTTGATTTTTTTCGTTTTGTGGTTAGTTGGTCTGGGTCTTGCTTTTCATATTTTTTCCCTTTCTCAGTTTTCTTCTGACTTTTTTTCTCTTCTTTTCTTTTTTTTTTTTTTTTTTTTTTTTTTTTTTTTTAAAAACTTTTTAAAACAATGCATTTGAAAGATATATTGAAAGAGATCTAGGTAATATGAGAGCTGAAAGAGTTTTGTTTGGAGGGAAAAAAAAATTAACAGTTTTGATAGGGTTGAGACTATTTATTGGTTGATAGAGAAAAGGAATAAGTATATGAAATCTGTTCTGAGAAGAAAATAGCCTACTGAATTAAAATAAATCAAATGAATTTTAAAAAAAGGAAAAATGTTACTTCAGACTCCAGTTCCTCTTTGTCTTACTCTCACATGCATATATAAGCTTATAGACCTCCTCCCTCACACATACCTGTAGGCATACGTATGTATGCGCCCATGCAAACACCAGGGCTGCCAAGGTTGTTGCACTTCAGTGGTCCTGGATTCCCAAACACTGCATTATGAAGGGTTTTGGGACCCACAGATCCAAATTTTAAAAAGTCTCTGACTCCTAGCATTGGAATTTTTATGTCTGAATAGGAGTGTTAAATTTATTATGCTGTTTATATTCGTTTGCTTTTAGGTTCATCAAATGGCACCCAGGACATTACTTCACTCACACATTCACACATACACACACACACACACACACACACACACACACACACACACACACACACACACACACGCATACACATACACACTCACTCACTCATTCCCTACAGACAAAAAAGACATACAAGAAAACAAATGTCAACTCTGACTTAAGATTTTGAAAATGTGACTCTACTAACAACCTGTCTGCAGCATGTTGCTTTGACAAAAAGATCTCCCCTCCCCACAAACCTTGCAGGGTTTGAAATTCAAATAGAGTTGAATAAGTAGTACATTGAAAGTCATGTAATATAGATGAATTAAGATGGCAGTTTTTTTTTTTTCTGAATTGGTGACCAACGCATTATTTGACATGTTCTTCAAGCTTGCATCACAGCACACACAGAATTTCCAGCAGACGCCAAGTTGTACATTGAAAGCAAAGAAAAGCTTGTGTTCAGCAGCAAAACCGTCCACTGTAGTTATACTGCGTTGTTATAAGCTACAACCTTGCCAGGCACAGAGTGTGCAGCCAGTCAGTTTACTTGCTGACAGATACAGAAGACCACGACCAGCAGAACTAATGTTATATGCTTGTAAGTAGAGGTTAAGTGCGTCCCCAGACCCACTCATTTCAGTTCAAGTGTGTCCCAGAATCCTCATTAAATGTATAAAACATTTCTCAAAGATTTTGAGAAATGCTTTTTTACATTTTCTCCTGCTTCAAAAGGGTACTGGATGCAGAGATACATGAAGTGGGGAGCCCTGAAATGCACACATGCATACACACACACACACATGCGAATACACAAACACACATTCCCCCCCCCCCCCCCCCACACACACACACACACACACACACACACACAGACACACACACACAGACACACACACACACCTTTCCCCTCCCCCCGATCATAAAAAGTCAAGTTAACTTCTGGACAGAATAATACTTGTGATTTAACAAACTGTCTAGATACTCATTCAGTAGAAACAAAAAAAAAAAAAGGAAAACGGTTTCTTGGTGCACACTGAACAACCAGTACAGCCGACAAACAGCTCAGGTCATGTAACTCCAGCCTGAGAAAAGCAGCTGCATAGCAGTTCAGTGTCTGCAATTAAAAAAAAGGGGATGATTCATGTTCAAACCGTTAATACAAGGGAAGGATTTTCCCTTCTTGTTTTTCAGTGAAGCTATGATTACAGTGCTGCTTTTGGGAGGATTGGAAGCAGGGTAGTGGGGAAGGAGGGAAGAAGCATAGATTGTTTTGTTGGTGGTATGGAAATGTTTTAGATTAAACGTTAATAAAATTGTAAAGAATTATGACTAGGAAACGTTTAAATTGATTTCTTGTTGCATATTTTAGAGGAATTACTGGCACACTCACTGCAGAGGAACCTCTGAATAATGACCTCTAGAAGTCTGTAAAATTGGGCCTTTAACCATTTAACTAATAACATTTTTATGTAACATTTCTACAACTACCAAGTTTATTTTGTAAAGCATCAAACAGACTTGAATTAACTTTTGATACTTAGTTGCTTTTTCAACAGAAAGTCGCCAGACAAGAATGTTAGACCTAAACCACACCTATTTCCTTTTAAAAAAATGAATGAGGTAGTGGATTGCTGAATATTTGCCTGTTTTCATGTTGGCCATGTTTATAAGTGACGATTGTGGTCGCAAACCTTATTACAGAAATTCTGGAATCTGAAGGTTATCTTTGCTCACCTTCTATATTGTGGTCACAAACCTTATTACAGAAATTCTGAAATCAGAATGTTATCTTCAGTCACCTTGTTACAGAAATTCTGGAATCTATTTGTCATGTTAAAACCAACTCGCCTCTTTTTTGGATGTGCCACACATCTCCACAGATGTTTTAAGTGAATACATCCTGGCACAGTCACCATGTCTTGGTTGTTAAATTGTTCACAATGGTGTTGAATGGACTGTCCATCTTTTAAATGTAATTCATTGTCACACTCAGCAGGAGCTGAAAAGTACAGGTTTTTCATTTTCTTGTGGGAATTCTTTGCATTTTGCAAATGGTAGACACATTAGCAAACAGTTGCTGTTCCCAAAAAGTTTGAAGCTTTTCAAATACCCCATATTGGAACAAAATGTAAGGTGGTTTTTGACAGGTGGAATAGGGCTGATCAGTGGTTAAATGAAGGATGGCAGGAAAGTGAACTTGGGCGGAATGGAAGTTGGAAGGTTAAAGTGGTCTTCATTGGATGGTAAATCTAGTAATGGTAAAGAGAGAAATGTGACAAAAAGACATGTCTTTATGGGGAGGGAGGCTTTACATACAGGGCTTTTATTAGGAGGTTTCGCTGCTTCAGTTTTGAAGCTAATGGCTTTTGTTATCTCTTCTTGCATAGGAGACTCTAGTGCTATAGTAGTTTTAGATTTTGTTGTCATGTTTCTCATTTTCAGTTGTTTGATATTCGTTCTTGCTCTGCTTTTTCGCCTGCTTGCCAGAACTCCCTGCTGAGCCTACTGACCCTGTCCCCCAGCCAAACCTACCTCTTGCTGACAAAAGTGAAAAGACTCCTGAAACCCCTTTCCCTGTAGCAACTGTGGTATCTGAGGTACAAAATGTGGCTGCCCCATTGGCATCCACCCCTGTTAAGTCAGCACAAGCTCAGAGTAGCACTCAGGCCGAGCAGACTGCAGATGTGACTCAGGTTGTGGTTTTGAGAGAGAAATCAAAAGCCCCAGTGCCAGCGCTTAATCACAAGATTGATTCTCTTGGTTTGGGGCAAGATGCATTGCCTGGTGAGTTTTGATGCTGTGTGTTTGTTTAGCATTTGTATTATATATTGTTACTCTTCACTGTTTATTGTCTGCTCACATTTTATTATCTGTCGTGTTAGTCTTTATTGTACCACTTGTTATTTTGTTTGTTTTTCTCAGGTTGTGTATATTCTTTTTCTGTTTTCCTCTCATTTGCTAAGTTGTCTTGTGTGTATGTTTTTTTTTCTACAGATGATTTAGGTAAGTGTTTGCATCGGAATGCATTCAAGTTGTTGTGATTGCAATGTTTAACTGCTGGATAGTGCTTGAAATCTTTTCAAAACAACTTCTGTAGTACATTATCCCCCCCCCCCCCCCCCCCCCCCCTCGATTTCTTCCCTCTACCCTTCTCCTGGAAAAGCCAGGTTGACGAAAACTAAACTGACTGGAAATATTAGAAAAAAGAAATGAGATGAGGAGGAAGTAGATTTGTTACACAAATATCCAATGTTCAGTAAACCTTGTGAATTGATGCATAGTGTAGTTGCATTATGTTATGTTTAGCAGTTGGCTTTGGAGTTTTGCAAGTACTACGTATGCGGTATTATTTGAGTCTGAAGGAGTACATAAGTTAATACACAATTCTAGAATTTTTTTTTTTTTAAGATGATAAATGACCTATGATTGTTTTAGTCGCTACTTGCATATGATCATCTTGATTACGAAATTTAGAAATCAGTGGTCTGCATAGCATTTCGGTTAATATAGATTACATTATCAGCATGATTGTTATACAGTGATATTTATGCTGCCTATAGAAAAGATGTCATTGTATGGACTTCTGTGCAGTGAACGAAAAAGTAGAACATTTTTTTTTAATGCAAAAGGGATACTCCATGCAAGTCATTTTGTTGTTGTCGTACCCTGGCTAAAAGACTCTTGGGACCATCCAAATAGCCGAAGCACTTGAAGACTATGGTACAGATGCATCAGCTGGTGATGAGAACATTACGTGTGTGACCGTTTTTTTATTACCCAGCCACGTGGGCAGCCACACTCCGACTTCGGGGGATTTTGGAGACTGATAATGTTATGCTAGGAGCTTGTCACAACTGAAGACAATCCCTGCATAACTATGCAGAACATAACAACATTTTGATGTAGCCTTGCTGTACTAGCCTATGTCAGTTGGCCTGACACAGCCTTAAGCCAAGCGGAGTCATTTTTATATTTCTCTAAACATTTTTATTTGAGATAATGGACACACATAACACACACACACACATTCTCGCATATTCTTACACGTGCGCTTGCTCACACACATCTGCTTACTCTCTCTCTCTCTCTTACAGACACACACACACACACACACACACACACACACACACACACACACACACACACTCGCACACACATACACCTCCAAACACTGTCACCCTCTCATACATACGCTGTCTGGGTCTGTGACTCTTGCCTACCTGTTCTTCTTTAGAAAGAATATTTGAAGACATTTTGATAGTTGATTAACGAAAATCTGGTTATGCTTTACTTGCCCATCATCAAAATTAGCAGTAGTGAAAAGCAGTATGAAGCATCAGGGCTGGGAAAAACCGCTCTAGCATACCTATGCAATACATAAAAAGAAAAGAAAGAAAACCAAGCCAAAAGTCTTCTACATGGTACAATAAACCTAACAATATATACTTACATATTACTTAAAAAACACAAATACAATATGCTCACAGTAAATGTCAGAGCCTCTGTGTGTGTGTGTGTGTGTGTGTGTGTGTGTGTGTGTGTGTGTGTGCGTGTGTGTGTGTGTGTTTGTGTGTGTGTGTGTGTGTGTGTGTGTAGATTCCTGTTCTTTTGATCAGAAGATAGGATCAATAGAATTATGAATGACAGAAACGCTTGTTCTATTCTGTTTAGAAAAAAAAAAAAGAAATTATTTTTTTTAAGGAATGGGTTTCACTTATAGGGTTTGTGATAGAGGTTAAAAGTACTAAAGTAATGAAGATGAAAGTTGGGTGAAATACTTTTTGACATGCTAATGGGAATATGGGGATTTGTCAAAAACAGGAATATGTTATTGAATCATTCCTTTTTTTATTTTGCTGTTTCCATCCATTCTCATCCCATCCTCAACCACATGGATATGTTGTACTTGGTGAGTCTGAGTGTTGTTGCATGAAAAAAAAACAGTTCCTGTTTCTAAAACAAGTGATGTTGTTTTCCCAACAGTTGCAGTCTGTTGCATTTGCATGCTACATGAAAAAAAGAATGAACATTTCTATAGTGTTAAAAAAAAAGTTGATTAAATGTTCTTTTTTTTAATCAATTGCGCATTGAGCCTTGATTGTTTCTTTACCTTAATTGTTTGTTTTTTAATCTGTGGCTGCCGTCCAGTTCCACCATGAAGGTGTTCATAATGAAACTGTGGTTTAGCATAAATGATCTTGACCTGACTCTCACACAAGCACATGAAAAAGTCAGTCAGAATCTGTAGTTATCCTTGTTCTGTTTACTCACTAGTTATGCATCGGTGTACTAACAAAAACATCCTGTTTTCTCATTGTTTTAAAGATGACTGGTAGTTATTCTCTTAAAAAAAAAAAAGCATGGGTCTTAAACTGATTATGATTGTCATTAATTACTCTACTGATTGCATACTTTTGTTATGGTCACTAATGACTGTAATGTTTGTGTTCAGGATATATCTGTATCACCCAACCGTGATCAGTCTTGTTCTTCTGCTGCTTCTTTTTTTTTTTTTTTTTGTAAAAATATCATTGGTTGATGTCCTAACAGCTTGCTTTGTCTGGAATATAATGATATGGAATTGGGTTTGGTTTTATAAACACAGCTTCAGCGGTTTACTGCAGTGTTGGAATTATGCTGAAATGTATAGTTTGGAATTAGATTTTAAGAACACAGTTTCATTGATATATTTCAATGTTAGAAAATGTTATGAATGATAAATTGTTTTTCTTAAAAACTGATATATTAAAAGACATAAAGACAGAATTAGACAGAGTACTTTATTAGTGAAAACAATGTTGATTCTGAAGATAAATGTTTTTTTTTTTTTTAGAATTTATAATTGCTTGGTTGTTTTTGAAGTAGCTGTGTTTTCCATGCATAGAAAAAGATAATGATATTGCATTAAAATCTTGCAAACAAAACATTCTAGGGATATGTGAAATGAAAGGATCAAAAAACATGTGGGAGAAAATGGTCTGCCAGAACATATCGTACTTTTGAATCACATGTACAGTAACTGATAACTTGTCACTTTTGCTGAAAAAAATTAAGTAAAAATCTGTCACCCCACATCCTTATATGAGAATAAGTAGTAAACAAATTACATTACTGATTCACAAACCATGATGATTCAGTTGACATGATTATAAAAGGATTTACAACAAGTGTTTTGCAGAGCTGTGAAAATGTTGGCTAACATTGTTGGAATTGATTTCAGGACTGGCTGAAACATTGGCTAATATTGTTGCGACAACACCAGAGTTGGAAGAATCACAGGAATCTGTAGCATCACAAGGCAGCATGGACAATCGCAGATCTATGTCAGTGTTTGGGTGATTGTAAAATTAATAGATAATGGGTGCACAGAGGGAGAGAGAGAGTTAGTTGAATTTTATTTCTGTTTTTGAGAAAAAAGAGAGAGAGATGACAGTGAAACTGAATTTCATGTGTGTCTCTTTGTTTTTATGGGTGCATGCATGCAAAAGCATGCATTTGTTTTTGTCTAAAGGGAATTTTTTTGTAGTGTAATTTGTATTTTCCTTGTGTGTGTGTGTGTGTGTGTGTGTGTGTGTGTGTGTGTTTTGATATCCTTTGTGTGAAAAAATGCCAACATTCACATGCTTAAAAGAAAGATGTTTGCATAAGTTTATAGTAAATATGCTCTGCTATAATACCGAAGGTGTCTGCAGTCAAATACTTTCATGCATTTAGCTGCAGAGTTGATGATTGTGCGTTTGAAGCACTCTTCAGATTTTTATGGCTTGGAAATCTGTTCTGCCCACCTGCCAGTAAATAGATGCCAGACTTGGTTCACGGAAGGTTAAAGTGACAGAAGAGGCATGGGCTTGGTTTTTCATGGTGTCATGCTGAAGACGTTATGGACTTCTTATAGCTTTTTGCAGGCTGGAGAACTCTCCTTGAATCCAAGGATTTTTGAGAAAACCATTGATTTTCAATGGCAGGAAACGCAAATATCCAAAAAAAAAAAGTCCACTTAAAAAAATCAGACTGCTTAACCACTTTGACCTAAAAAAAAAAGTCCACTTAAAAAAAATCCAAAACTGCTTAACCACCTTGAATCTCATACTATATCCATTTCCTAGTCCTGGTTTGTATGATTCTACATGCAACACAATTCTGCCGGTTGGTACATTGAGGTGCTTGTCTGTGCATTAATCAGACCAGTTTAGTGGTTGATAACTATGTAGCTGAACGCTCTGTTCAGTCATTTTTCCCTGTTTGGATCATGCATAGGCTGCAACTTTTTTGGGGGGGGGGGGAGGGGGGGGGGGTAGGGGGGGGATACAATGTCTTACATAATAGAAATTTTAAATTTGAATGGACTGAAAACCACGAAAGGAAGGGATTTTGATCAGCAGTTTTTGATTTGTTTTTCGGAAAGTGAACCAGCCGGGATTGATACATTGTTACTTTTTTGCTTGTTGAAAAAAGCAGGTCTACACCTATCATGGTTTTAACAGCACTTTTTGAACATGTACACTGCAAGAAACATGTTGATGCCTCAAAAACATTGGACTGCAGACAGAGCATTTTTTCAACAAAGCAAAAAAGTAACAATGTATCAATCCCGGCTGGTTCACTTTCCGAAAACAAATCAAAAACTGCTGATCAAAATCCCTTCCTTCGTGGTCTTTTCAGTCCATTCAAATTTAAAAATTTCTATTATGTAAGACATTGTATCCCCCCCCTACCCCCCCCCCCCCTTCCCCCCCCCAAAAAAGTTGCAGCCTATGCATGATCCAAACCAGGAAAAATGACTGAACAGAGCGTTCAGCTACATAGTTATCAACCACTAAACTGGTCTGATTAATGCACAGACAAGCACCTCAATGTACCAACCGGCAGAATTGTGTTGCATGTAGAATCATACAAACCAGGACTAGGAAATGGATATAGTATGAGATTCAAGGTGGTTAAGCAGTTTGGGATTTTTTTTAAGTGGACTTTTTTTTTTAGGTCAAAGTGGTTAAGCAGTCTGATTTTTTTAAGTGGACTTTTTTTTTGGATATTTGCGTTTCCTGCCATTGAAAATCAATGGTTTTCTCAAAAATCCTTGGATTCAAGGAGAGTTCTCCAGCCTGCAAAAAGCTATAAGAAGTCCATAACGTCTTCAGCATGACACCATGAAAAACCAAGCCCATGCCTCTTCTGTCACTTTAACCTTCCGTGAACCAAGTCTGGCATCTATTTACTGGCAGGTGGGCAGAACAGATTTCCAAGCCATAAAAAAATCTGAAGAGTGCTTCAAACGCACAATCATCAACTCTGCAGCTAAATGCATGAAAGTATTTGACTGCAGACACCTTCGGTATTATAGCAGACATATTTACTATAAACTTATGCAAACATCTTTCTTTTAAGCATGTGAATGTTGGCATTTTTTCACACAAAGGATATCAAAACACACACACACACACACACACACACACACACACACACACAAGGAAAATACAAATTACACTACAAAAAATTCCCTTTAGACAAAAACAAATGCATGCTTTTGCATGCATGCACCCATAAAACAAAGAGACACACACATGAAATTCAGTTTCACTGTCATCTCTCTCTCTTTTTTCTCAAAAACAGAAATAAAATTCAACTAACTCTCTCTCTCCCTCTGTGCACCCATTATCTATTAATTTTACAATCACCCAAACACTGACATAGATCTGCGATTGTCCATGCTGCCTTGTGATGCTACAGATTCCTGTGATTCTTCCAACTCTGGTGTTGTCGCAACAATATTAGCCAATGTTTCAGCCAGTCCTGAAATCAATTCCAACAATGTTAGCCAACATTTTTCACAGCTCTGCAAAACACTTGTTGTAAATCCTTTTATAATCATGTCAACTGAATCATCATGGTTTGTGAATCAGTAATGTAATTTGTTTACTACTTATTCTCATATAAGGATGTGGGGTGACAGATTTTTACTTAATTTTTTCAGCAAAAGTGACAAGTTATCAGTTACTGTACATGTGATTCAAAAGTACGATATGTTCTGGCAGACCATTTTCTCCCACATGTTTTTTGATCCTTTCATTTCACATATCCCTAGAATGTTTTGTTTGCAAGATTTTAATGCAATATCATTATCTTTTTCTATGCATGGAAAACACAGCTACTTCAAAAACAACCAAGCAATTATAAATTCTAAAAAAAAAAAAAAAACATTTATCTTCAGAATCAACATTTGTTTTCACTAATAAAGTACTCTGTCTAATTCTGTCTTTATGTCTTTTAATATATCAGTTTTAAGAAAAACAATTTATCATTCATAACATTTTCTAACATTGAAATATATCAATGAAACTGTGTTCTTAAAATCTAATTCCAAACTATACATTTCAGCATAATTCCCAACACTGCAGTAAACCGCTGAAGCTGTGTTTATAAAACCAAACCCAATTCCATATCATTATATTCCAGACAAAAGCAAGCTGTTAGGACATCAACCAATGATATTTACAAAAAAAAAAAAAAAAAAAAGCAGCAGAAGAACAAGACTGATCACGGTTGGGTGATACAGATATATCCTGAACACAAACATTACAGTCATTAGTGACCATAACAAAGTATGCAATCAGTAGAGTAATTAATGACAATCATAATCAGTTTAAGACCCATGCTTTTTTTTTTTAAGAGAATAACTACCAGTCATCTTTAAAACAATGAGAAAAAAACAGGATGTTTTTGTTAGTACACCGATGCATAACTAGTGAGTAAACAGAACAAGGATAACTACAGATTCTGACTGACTTTTTCATGTGCTTGTGAGAGTCAGGTCAAGATCATTTATGCTAAACCACAGTTTCATTATGAACACCTTCATGGTGGAACTGGACGGCAGCCACAGATTAAAAACAACAATTAAGGTAAAGAAACAATCAAGGCTCAATGCGCAATTGATTAAAAAAAGAACATTTAATCAACTTTTTTTTAACACTATAGAAATGTTCATTCTTTTTTTCATGTAGCATGCAAATGCAACAGACTGCAACTGTTGGGAAAACAACATCACTTGTTTTAGAAACAGGAACTGTTTTTTTTCATGCAACAACACTCAGACTCACCAGTACAACATATCCATGTGGTTGAGGATGGGATGAGAATGGATGGAAACAGCAAAATAAAAAAAGGAATGATTCAATACATATTCCTGTTTTTGACAAATCCCCATATTCCCATTAGCATGTCAAAAAGTATTTCACCCAAACTTTTCATCTTCATTACTTTAGTACTTTTAACCTCTATCACAAACCCTATAAGTGAAACCCATTCCTTAAAAAAAATAATTTCTTTTTTTTTTCTAAACAGAATAGAACAAGCGTTTCTGTCATTCATAATTCTATTGATCCTATCTTCTGATCAAAAGAACAGGAATCTACACACACACACACACACACACACAAACACGCACACACACACGCACACACACACACACACACACACACACACACACACACACACACACACACAGAGGCTCTGACATTTACTGTGAGCATATTGTATTGTGTTTTTAAAGTAATATGTAAGTATATATTGTTAGGTTTATTGTACCATGTAGAAGACTTTTGGCTTGGTTTTCTTTCTTTTCTTTTTATGTATTGCATAGGTATGCTAGAGCGGTTTTCCCAGCCCTGATGCTTCATACTGCTTTTCACTACTGCTAATTTTGATGATGGGCAAGTAAAGCATAACCCAGATTTTCGTTAATCAACTATCAAAATGTCTTCAAATATTCTTTCTAAAGAAGAACAGGTAGGCAAGAGTCACAGACCCAGACAGCGTATGTATGAGAGAGGGTGACAGTGTTTGGAGGTGTATGTGTGTGCGAGTGTGTGTGTGTGTGTGGTGTGTGTGTGTGTGTGTGTGTGTGTGTGTGTGTCTGTAAGAGAGAGAGAGAGAGTAAGCAGATGTGTGTGAGCAAGCGCACGTGTAAGAATATGCGAGAATGTGTGTGTGTGTGTTATGTGTGTCCATTATCTCAAATAAAAATGTTTAGAGAAATATAAAAATGACTCCGCCTTGGCTTAAGGCTGTGTCAGGCCAACTGACATAGGCTAGTACAGCAAGGCTACATCAAAATGTTGTTATGTTCTGCATAGTTATGCAGGGATTGTCTTCAGTTGTGACAAGCTCCTAGCATAACATTATCAGTCTCCAAAATCCCCCGAAGTCGGAGTGTGGCTGCCCACGTGGCTGGGTAATAAAAAACGGTCACACACGTAATGTTCTCATCACCAGCTGATGCATCTGTACCATAGTCTTCAAGTGCTTCGGCTATTTGGATGGTCCCAAGAGTCTTTTAGCCAGGGTACGACAACAACAAAATGACTTGCATGGAGTATCCCTTTTGCATTAAAAAAAAAAATGTTCTACTTTTTTCGTTCACTGCACAGAAGTCCATACAATGACATCTTTTCTATAAGGCAGCATAAATATCACTGTATAACAATCATGCTGATAATGTAATCTATATTAACCGAAATGCTATGCAGACCACTGATTTCTAAATTTCGTAATCAAGATGATCATATGCAAGTAGCGACTAAAACAATCATAGGTCATTTATCATCTTAAAAAAAAAAAAAATTCTAGAATTGTGTATTAACTTATGTACTCCTTCAGACTCAAATAATACCGCATACGTAGTACTTGCAAAACTCCAAAGCCAACTGCTAAACATAACATAATGCAACTACACTATGCATCAATTCACAAAGGGTTTACTGAACATTGGATATTTGTGTAACAAATCTACTTCCTCCTCATCTCATTTCTTTTTTCTAATATTTCCAGTCAGTTTAGTTTCGTCAACCCTGGCTTTTCCAGGAGAAGGGTAGAGGGAAGAAATCGAGGGGGGGGGGGGGGGGGGGGGGGGGATAATGTACTACAGAAGTTGTTTTGAAAAGATTTCAAGCACTATCCAGCAGTTAAACAGTTGCAATCACAACAACTTGAATGCATTCCGATGCAAACACTTACCTAAATCATCTGTAGAAAAAAAACATACACACAAGACAACTTAGCAAATGAGAGGAAACAGAAAAAGAATATACACAACCTGAGAAAAACAAACAAAATAACAAGTGGTACAATAAAGACTAACACGACAGATAATAAAATGTGAGCAGACAATAAACAGTGAAGAGTAACAATATATAATACAAATGCTAAACAAACACACAGCATCAAACTCACCAGGCAATGCATCTTGCCCCAAACCAAGAGAATCAATCTTGTGATTAAGCGCTGGCACTGGGGCTTTTGATTTCTCTCTCAAACCACAACCCTGAGTCACATCTGCAGTCTGCTCGGCCTGAGTGCTACTCTGAGCTTGTGCTGACTTAACAGGGGTGGGATGCCAATGGGGCAGCCACATTTTGTACCTCAGATACCACAGTTGCTACAGGGAAAGGGGTTTCAGGAGTCTTTTCACTTTTGTCAGCAAGAGGTAGGTTTGGCTGGGGGACAGGGTCAGTAGGCTCAGCAGGGAGTTCTGGCAAGCAGGCGAAAAGCAGAGCAAGAACGAATATCAACAACTGAAAATGAGAAACATGACAACAAAATCTAAAACTACTATAGCACTAGAGTCTCCTATGCAAGAAGAGATAACAAAGCCATTAGCTTCAAAACTGAAGCAGCGAAACCTCCTAATAAAAGCCCTGTATGTAAAGCCTCCCTCCCCATAAAGACATGTCTTTTTGTCACATTTCTCTCTTTACCATTACTAGATTTACCATCCAATGAAGACCACTTTAACCTTCCAACTTCCATTCCGCCCAAGTTCACTTTCCTGCCATCCTTCATTTAACCACTGATCAGCCCTATTCCACCTGTCAAAAACCACCTTACATTTTGTTCCAATATGGGGTATTTGAAAAGCTTCAAACTTTTGGGAACAGCAACTGTTTGCTAATGTGTCTACCATTTGCAAAATGCAAAGAATTCCCACAAGAAAATGAAAAACCTGTACTTTTCAGCTCCTGCTGAGTGTGACAATGAATTACATTTAAAAGATGGACAGTCCATTCAACACCATTGTGAACAATTTAACAACCAAGACATGGTGACTGTGCCAGGATGTATTCACTTAAAACATCTGTGGAGATGTGTGGCACATCCAAAAAGAGGCGAGTTGGTTTTAACATGACAAATAGATTCCAGAATTTCTGTAACAAGGTGACTGAAGATAACATTCTGATTTCAGAATTTCTGTAATAAGGTTTGTGACCACAATATAGAAGGTGAGCAAAGATAACCTTCAGATTCCAGAATTTCTGTAATAAGGTTTGCGACCACAATCGTCACTTATAAACATGGCCAACATGAAAACAGGCAAATATTCAGCAATCCACTACCTCATTCATTTTTTTAAAAGGAAATAGGTGTGGTTTAGGTCTAACATTCTTGTCTGGCGACTTTCTGTTGAAAAGCAACTAAGTATCAAAAGTTAATTCAAGTCTGTTTGATGCTTTACAAAATAAACTTGGTAGTTGTAGAAATGTTACATAAAAATGTTATTAGTTAAATGGTTAAAGGCCCAATTTTACAGACTTCTAGAGGTCATTATTCAGAGGTTCCTCTGCAGTGAGTGTGCCAGTAATTCTCTAAAAAATATGCAACAAGAAATCAATTTAAACGTTTCCTAGTCATAATTCTTTACAATTTTATTAACGTTTAATCTAAAACATTTCCATACCACCACCAAAAAACAATCTATGCTTCTTCCCTCCTTCCCCACTACCTGCTTCCAAATCCTCCCAAAAGCAGCACTGTAATCATAGCTTCACTGAAAAACAAGAAGGGAAAATCCTTCCCTTGTATTAACGGTGAACATGAATCATCCCCTTTTTTTTAATTGCAGACACTGAACTGCTATGCAGCTGCTTTTCTCAGGCTGGAGTTACATGACCTGAGCTGTTTGTCGGCTGTACTGGTTGTTCAGTGTGCACCAAGAAACCGTTTTTCCTTTTTTTTTTTTTTTCTACTGAATGAGTATCTAGACAGTTTGTTAAATCACAAGTATTATTCTGTCCAGAAGTTAACTTGACTTTTTATGATCGGGGGGAGGGGAAAGGTGTGTGTGTGTGTCTGTGTGTGTGTGTCTGTGTGTGTGTGTGTGTGTGTGTGTGTGTGTGTGGGGGGGGGGGGGGGGGGGAATGTGTGTTTGTGTATTCGCATGTGTGTGTGTGTATGCATGTGTGCATTTCAGGGCTCCCCACTTCATGTATCTCTGCATCCAGTACCCTTTTGAAGCAGGAGAAAATGTAAAAAGCATTTCTCAAAATCTTTGAGAAATGTTTTATACATTTAATGAGGATTCTGGGACACACTTGAACTGAAATGAGTGGGTCTGGGGACGCACTTAACCTCTACTTACAAGCATATAACATTAGTTCTGCTGGTCGTGGTCTTCTGTATCTGTCAGCAAGTAAACTGACTGGCTGCACACTCTGTGCCTGGCAAGGTTGTAGCTTATAACAACGCAGTATAACTACAGTGGACGGTTTTGCTGCTGAACACAAGCTTTTCTTTGCTTTCAATGTACAACTTGGCGTCTGCTGGAAATTCTGTGTGTGCTGTGATGCAAGCTTGAAGAACATGTCAAATAATGCGTTGGTCACCAATTCAAAAAAAAAAAAAACTGCCATCTTAATTCATCTATATTACATGACTTTCAATGTACTACTTATTCAACTCTATTTGAATTTCAAACCCTGCAAGGGTTGTGGGGGAGGGGAGATCTTTTTGTCAAAGCAACATGCTGCAGACAGGTTGTTAGTAGAGTCACATTTTCAAAATCTTAAGTCAGAGTTGACATTTGTTTTCTTGTATGTCTTTTTGTCTGTAGGGAATGAGTGAGTGAGTGTGTATGTGTATGCGTGTGTGTGTGTGTGTGTGTGTGTGTGTGTGTGTGTGTGTGTGTGTGTGTGTGTATGTGTGAATGTGTGAGTGAAGTAATGTCCTGGGTGCCATTTGATGAACCTAAAAGCAAACTGAATATAAACAGCATAATAAATTTAACACTCCTATTCAGACATAAAAATTCCAATGCTAGGAGTCAGAGACTTTTTAAAATTTGGATCTGTGGGTCCCAAAACCCTTCATAATTGCAGTGTTGGGAATCCAGGACCACTGAAGTGCAACAACCTTGGCAGCCCTGGTGTTTGCATGGGCGCATACATACGTATGCCTACAGGTATGTGTGAGGGAGGAGGTCTATAAGCTTATATATGCATGTGAGAGTAAGACAAAGAGGAACTGGAGTCTGAAGTAACATTTTCCTTTTTTTAAAATTCATTTGATTTATTTTAATTCAGTAGGCTATTTTCTTCTCAGAACAGATTTCATATACTTATTCCTTTTCTCTATCAACCAATAAATAGTCTCAACCCTATCAAAACTGTTAATTTTTTTTCCTCCAAACAAAAAAACTCTTTCAGCTCTTCATATTACCTAGATCTCTTTCAATATATCTTTCAAATGCATTGTTTAAAAAGTTTTTAAAAAAAAAAAAAAAAAAAAAAAAAAAGAAAAGGAAGAAGAGAGAAAAAAGTCAGAAGAAAAACTGAGAAAGGAAAAAATATGAAAAGCAAGACCCAGACCAACTAACCTACAAAACGAAAAAAAATCAAGCCCACACATCTTGCTCTGATCTATAACACTCAAAATGTTACTATAAAGCTTGTATACAACAACAGAAATAAAGATACTAGTTATAATAGATAAATAATGCAGCCTACACAAAACAACCCAAAAGCTACGCATGCTTAAGCAAAGCCATTCATTTACAAGATTATGTGGCATAAATTCTCTTTTTCCATAATCACATTTTCTAGTAAATTCAATTAAAAAAATAAGAATGAATTTGATAACTGAGAAACCAGCTAAAGTAAATAATCTACACATGACTTATTTACATATCAGATAAATCTGACGTGATTATCAAATTACAAACAATTACTGCAAATTCTACACAAAAATTCTACACAAATATTACAGACTTAAATGTGAATTGCATTTATTACATTTTTACAATATATGCACTCAGATAATTTCATTCATCAAGAGGTGTTGAAAACAGTTCTACTGCATTCAAAACAGTTTAATTTGGAGCAATCAACCACAGTTATACTCCTCAATGTCATTACTGACAGAATTTATATTCGAACTGACACTGTGCACAACACATCTCACACAGATCGCAATGCCTAAAGATTTTTGTTTCAAATTATACTAGACTTCTCATGAACATTCGCTTACTGGGGAAGCTATATGAAGTAAAAGATTTTCAAAAAAGCAAAACAAAACAAAGCATACTGGCCAATGCCTTCAACAAGGAACAAGTTTCAAAGTTCTCATCCTTGCTATTGGAACATGCGCATGAATAGTCTTCAATTGGTAAATTAGGTTTAAGCCACACACAAAAAAAGGAAAAAGACAAAAGCATAAAACATATAACATTGAAAACAATGAAAAGGTGACAGAGAGTGCATCCACCTGAGGGCAATTCATCTATGATCTTTGTATTTGGGGAGAGCAATCTAACTTTATTCATTTTCAAAGAACAAATACAACGTCACAGTTCACAATTCAATATCATGCAAAAAATCAAATAAAAAATTACATAACACTCAATAATCTTCACTGTTACTGACTATTTTTCAATCCTATGATACAAAAATAAAATCATACAAAAAAATTTTTCTTGTTCTATTTTTCCGAAATCAAATTACATCCTGTGACACTTTACTGGCAAGACATGAAACAATTTCAAGGAACACAACAATACATTCCATCTTCTATACGATACAGACTTTACAACAAAAGTCTTCCAGATACTAACACAGCCACATCACCGAGCCTAAAATATGAAATCACACAAATACACACACAAATCAACTCACTTGTTCCAGTGGATTTCTCCTTTACATTGACACTATCTGTTGACTGCCCTTTGTCGCTAGTACTCGATTCTTTGGCAGTGTCCAGGTTGCTCAGTTCACTCTTCAAGCTGATGTTTGAATCTTTCCCACTCTGAGGAGAAGCAGGCTCACAGGCCCCTTCAGAACGACTGGACTCCAGAGGATGGAACACAACACCAGGCCCCATGCTGACTGACCGGACGCAATGCTGGCATACTGTAGCCACCACCCCTTTGACACAAACACATAGCCATCAGTTTACAGTTTTAACGTCTCACACACACACACACACACACACACACACACACACACACACACACACACACACACACACAAACTACCTCACACACACACACACACACAAACTACCTGACTGTACAACTTCCAGCAAATTTCCCTATGCTAATGCAATAGCCAACTATTTCAAACAGTTAAAGTACATGTAGAAAACAGACATGCATGCATAAACAAAGTGTCTGACAATCATCCTATACAGGCTACTTGTTCAATTTCCTTTCACAAACTGTAGGTCCTACCTCAACAGTCAAACTGCTCCAGCAACAGTTGTATAGTTACTTCCTTCCTTATCTCTATCACATGAGCAGCACCTCAACTTTGCCCTTCATTCCAACGGCCCTCTAGCATGTTATTTCCTTGTACTGAAATACTAACTGTACAAATCATGCACACCTTACTTGTGAAGTATTCATGAAAAGGCCAAAGAAACATCTCAACTGATAGCGTGAGAAAACAAGTAATTTATGTCTATAAAGTACATGAACACAAAAGCATTTCTTCTCATCCATAAACAGATAAGATAATGTTGCTTATAGCCCAGCCGACCGCAAAGGGCCATATCAGGGCTGATCCATAAACAGACATCCAGATTAAAAATCATCGTCATAAACTAAACAGAGACAAGCTAATAAGACTTATAATGGATACAATCTGAAAAAATGCAATACATGACTTCAAAAAGCTTACTTAATCCGAGCTGTACTTCCAGTCAGTTCTGCTATCTTGTCGGTGCCCATGAGGATTTTGGTTCGCTCCATATAGTCCATGTGGGTTTTGAACAGCTACATAAATCATTCATCAATTTACATTCATTTCTTACACTCTCATCCAGGTACTTACAAATACACATATCATGCTTGCTCTCTCGTTCTCTCCACACTCTCATATTACATACATCATAACAGCTACCCAGAAACTATCACTCACTCAAGAACACACACACACACACACACACACACACACACACACACACACACATACTCACTCTCTCATTCACACACACACACACACACACACACACATACACACACACACACACACACACACACACACACACACACACACACACACACACACACACACACACACGTCTAATATCACGAATAGTGGATAGACGTTAAATGAAAGACACACACACACACACACACACACTCACAACACACACTCACACATGCCTGCATGTCTAAATTCCATTCAAACAAAACATCACAGGCACTGCATTTTTTCAACCATCGTTTTCTTCGTAACTTCAGCATTCAACAAATGAGCAAATAAATATCTTCATAAGCATGGCATACATGTGCTCATCTACATACAGACACAAAATGCTACATCTGTGAGTCAACAGATGATGATGTTTTATGTGCTTGAATAACATGAAATCTGTTTATTAAAAAAGAAACATGATCTGCATAAACTGAATAGGTACAGTGAAACGCAAAAACAGCATTCTTTGCTTTGTAAATAAGAGGACAATACTTTTTTGTTCCTAACTTGATGACAAACACTGTATCACTCCTTACCTCTGTGTAGCGTTCATGAAGTTTAGTATACTCTTTCTTCATTTCAGCTTCTTTCTCCTCCAGTCTGCTAACTGCAAAACAATTGATATGATAACCTGGATTTATCAAAATCAAAATGCTAAAATGGCTTTAAAAGACATTCCTCAGGGAGTTTCAAAGCAGGCAGACTTTCATACCTCATATGCTCAGTAAAAAGTCTTTTATACTTAAATACGCTTCTGAATTGAATACAGCCAACCCAGTCATGGTCATTGGTTTGTCATAACATTCAATTGTGTATCATTATTTGGCTAGCTTGACATATGATAAAGAGTTTAAACGCAGGAAGTGGGGAGGAGAGAGGAATGGAAGAGAAGCAGAAGGAAGGGTATGGGGGGGTGGGGGTAGGAGCAGTCAGGGAGGGATGAAATCTGGACTTTGCTGGGGTGAATTGAATGGCTCAGTTTTTATCCTCGTGGTAGTAACTGTGTAACACGTTTGTCAATTTGTTTTCTATCCATTCTTTCAAATTGTCTTGCTTCTGGTGTTGTACAGGGGTCTTTTTTTTCTTTCTTTTTTTTCTTTTTTTTTTCCCCCAAATCAGAGAGATTTTGGTGTCTTAATATTACTTTTACTAATAATGTACCCTTCATCAGGTTCATGTAAATATCACATTATACTGAGCTCCTTGTGAATCTTTTATACTAAGTATAATACTCTCTCTCTCTCTCTCTCTCTCACAGGCACATACACACACAAGCAAACACACACACAAACACACACACACACAAGCATACACACACACAAGCATACACACACACACACACACACACACACACACACACACACACACACACACACACACACACACACTTACCATGATCAGCAGCATTTTTAGACTTCAGTTCCAGCATCCGTACAATGGATTCCAAGCTTTCCACTTTCTCTTCTAGATCTTTCTTTTTCACCCTCCACTGCATCCTCCATCTCCAAATATTTCTGGACAAAGTCAAACATCAATTGCTTGTATATATGTATCCATTACATACAATCTTATGAAACAATGCATACTCTTTTAATATGTACAGAAATAATACACAGTTAGCATGCATGGAGTTAACTGCTAGTTCTAATACTTTCAACGGATATAAACTTATTACCGGTACATGTAAATGATACGTATGTCTTGAGCTGTAGAAAGTCTCATTATTTTTTGCCTAAATAAGCCATACAATTCTTTTGGCAACTTTAAGTATTATTGGGCCCTTATCTGAAATATCTTGCCGAGCCTTTTCCAGTTCCTGCAGCCATTGGTGAAGATCTTGCATTCAGCATTCTGACAGACAGTGCAAAGCATTGCACTATTACAATATACCAACTACCAGTGTCACAAGTTTCAGTTCTGCTCAGAACTTCTGGTTTGGAGTATTTTTCACTCATGCAGCTTGGCCCACTATATCTCTCTGCATCTCTCACTAGCATTCTCTATTACTTCCAAATTCTGACCATTTGCAGTCAGTGGCTCTTTAACTTTAAGGTTCCAGATGATCACAAGTTTCAGAAGGTTCTGGATCAAATCTCGTCCATGGAATATAAAATCATTAACTATGAACCATAACTCTTCATCATCCCGCCTGTTAATTCTTTAATGCCTGTGACCCATAAAAACTTCTGGGTTGATGGTACGATGTAATCAAGCCAGCTTCCCTAATAACACATGAATGGAAATACCTCCAAAACTGGCTGGAAATACTCTCCCTTCTCTCCTTATAGAATGAATGTTTCAGCTTGGAAAATTATGGACAGGGCAGTCAGAGCTTTCCCATGAACAATTCCAGATAATCTACTTCAAACTTTCACAATTCTGTTGATCAATGACATAAGTGTACCAGAATATTCAAAATTATCAGACATAGTACACAAAGTACTTATTAAATATGGCTATACTAATAGGTGATTTTTTTTTAATCCATGAACCCCTTGACTGCCTGCAGATCTCACACATCCAAGTTTTTTTTTTTTTTTTTTTTTTTAATTCTCTGACACCATTGGACGTATCTCATGCCTCCAAATTTCATCCTATGTTTTCTCAACAAAACTAAAGGTGGGGGCATTCTAACACACTTCAATCAGACAGCTGATTCACTTGCATCAATTACCACATGATCAATGACGCCAAAATGCAGTGCAATGGAATCCTGTTGGCATTTGTGCCCTCATCCCACACTCTCCCTTATCAATATGGCCAAAACTGGCTTGGAGCCAGTGGCTATTTGATTAAACAGGTCTTGTAATGCTTGCATGCTCAAAGTGGGCCAGACCTGACAATTTCTGTGGTGGCGCTATGTCTATAGATTGTTAACTGACATGTTCAGGTGATGTTCACAATCAGGTGGCGAGTGATGAGACAGCTTGAAGTGTGCTCACCCTCTTTGGCGGGCATGGTGCAACCATTTCGCCTATTCACTGGCTATCTTGAGGATAAAAAAAAATGAAGTGCATTGAATTTGCCTCAGTTCTGTCCACAACATTTTTGTTGTCTCTCAACTATTCTTACCACAGATGAGCTGAATGAAAATTCCACCTTTGCTCTGGCAAATAGGAAACCAGAAGGGCAATTAACACTTGGGCAGTCAATGGGTTAACAGAATCACACCTTTAGAGAACAAATTGCCTATTAATGCCAAAAGGGTACAAAATATTAACACCCTCAAACAATTTGTTGACTAGTCGAATGACATAAGGTATGAGCATGACAAAATCACAAAATCCTGAACTTATTGCTGAAAGCCTATATAAGCAATCACATGGCAAAACCTGACAGCTATGTACATTTTGTTCCTATTATTCAGATTCTACAATATGGTGTAGAATGATTGGTTTGGGGCACGTGAAGCCACCTGCTTAATGTCATATTTCCTTCTAGGCCTACAGCTAAGCGATCCATAAAGTCATTAATCTGAACATACCCGATTTCTATCTTTGCTCACATGTCTCATAAACCCGCGCAGGCTGAGCCATTCTAAAAAATCCTTTGTCCAAATAGCTTACTTGACAGCAACTGTTTTGGCCATTGGAAAAAATATTTTTGTTAATTCTCTGGGGGGGTCGACACTAACTACATATTTGCAACCTGTCATGTTTCAATTAACGATATCAAGTGAGTCACAATAGACTGCATTTTTATTCTATCCATCAGTCTAGTTGATTAATTGATGACTGCAACTACAGAATTCGAAAAAAATGTTCATATGTTTATTTTCAGATCAATCAATTATCTTTGGCATTTTCCCTGGTATTCTCCATTCCCCTCTACCTGTCATTTCATTTCTAAACTGAATATTAAAAAACAATTTTTTAACGAGTTTGTCAGATCTTTATGTGTTTCACTGTGTGTGTGTGTGTGTGTGTGTGTGTGTGTGTGTGTGTGTGTGTGTGCGCGTGTGCATGCATGTGTGTGTTTGAGAGACAGAGAGAGAGAAATGTCTGTGTGTATGTGCGTGTGTCTATATCTGTTCATTTATCTTCAGTTTAACATCTTTTCACTAAAAGTTAGACTGAGACAGAAACAATAAGAACAAAACAGGGGAAATGGGGGTACCATGAGTGCATGCATGTGTATGTGTGTGAGCATTTGTATGCATGCATACTTGTGTGTAAGTATGTATGCATGTTTACATGTGTATCTGGATCCATGAGTGCATGTGTGAGACATTATCAAACAAGTGACACATTCACACAGATAAGAGCACATCCCTTCTAAATTGGGGCAAAAAAGTAATGGGGAGAGATTTTGCTGCAATACCTTTTTTTCACCTGTAATCTTATCAAAGTCGTTTCTGAAGTTATACATGCTGTAGTCTACATTGCAAAAATATGGAAACAATCATTATACACATATTTCACATACTGTTTGCATTCAGATAGGCTGACTGTCCAGACTTCATGCACCACTGTCTGCACTCTCACATACTTGCCTGCTTTTACCTAGTCCAATCATTAGGTTTCTGTATAAATCATCCTATTAGAAGTGTTTCAGTGAATTCAATCACTGCTATGGCAGTCAGATCTGGTGGTGTGTATGACCCCGGATGTGTTGAGCTTCACCACACTTCTGTAGAAATCATTTTTGTTTAATTTCTTACTTACAGAGACATATTTCTTTTGTAGCCCATTAACGCCAATTCAATGCGCAAAAAAAAAAAAAAAAAAAAAAAAAAAGGAAAAAAGTATGAGTGCTGTGCCTCATTCCAGTTTAAAACTCACATGTGTATGTGTGTATGTGTGTGTGTTGGTATGCATACATGAGTGCAAGCCTCTGAGTTAAAATGCACTGTTCAATTTTTAAAAAAAAATTAGGACTGTTCAATTATGCAATTAAAACAAAAAAGAAAAACAAAGAACTTAGAAAGTATCTAAATATGCTGTTTCATCTCACTTGAAGAAAAGACGTCTTCAATATTTAGTTTTTATTAAGAAATCCATGCAAGATTTTTTGTATGTACTTTCCATCTTTATATGGTATGGTATTTTTCTGCCAATTTTCTTTCTTTTCTTTGTTGTTGTTGTTGTTGTTTATTTGTTCCTTTGATTACGCAACAAATTTCAGAGTTTCTGTAGTTTTTTCCATGGCGCTTTAAAAATGCATCCATACATGTTTGTACAGTTTTCCCGGATTTTGAAATGAAACATGAAGCCGAACTGATTCTGAATAAAACTTTCCATCCCTCACCAACGCTCTTTCAGCTTTGTAGTTAAAACTGAACAATGAAAAGGATCTGAACAGAAAACAATGTAGAGTACGAATCAATAACTGATTTAGATAATCATTTCAGGTCTTTTTTTTATTTCAAAGATTTCAGTGTTTTGAAGAACTGATCTAGAAAAAAAGGATGTACACAGACTGGGATTTGAAGCATTAAAAAAAAGGGAACATTACGGTGTAGTAATATTATAAAATATGTGTTTTTCGAAACAGAAACGCGACAGAACTTCTTGTCGGATACGTCACACCACTGCCACCAACCAAAACCACCACCCCTCCTAGGGAACTTGGTACTGGTTTTTTGCTGAAGCAAGTGTGATTAAAAGTCTGTCAATCCACCCGGATTACAGGCGGGAGGGACGGGGATTTTGGGTGGGTACTGTATTGCTTTCCAGAGATGCGTCCTTCAGTTTGCTTTTTTTAGCAGAGAACGAGACAGACAGAAGACGAACAGGACAGACAGAGACGATACACGAGACGAGAGAGAGAGAGAGAGGGAGAGAGAGAGAGATAGAGAGAGAGAGAGAGAGAGATAGAGAGGGACAGAGACATAGACAGAGACAGACAGAAAGAGAGAGAGAGGAGAGAGCGAGAGAGAAGAGAGAGAGAGAGAGAGAGATACAGCGACAGAGACGAGAAAGAGAGAGAGACAGACACAGAGAGAGAGCCGCGTACACATTCGTACACAACCACACACGGCACGTGCGCGCGCACAGTCTCGCGCTCGCAAGCATGACCACACATTGACACAGCGAGAGAGAAAGAAAAAGAGAGTAGCCAAGAGAAAATGTGTGTGTGTGTTGTGTGTGTGTGTGTGTGTGTGGTGTGTGTGGGTGTGTGGTTGTGTGTGTGTGTGTGTGTTGTGTGTGAGGTTCTTATAAGAAGAGAGAGTAGCCCAAGAGATAAAGTGTTTGTATGTGTGTGTGTGTGGCGTGCGTGCATGCGTGGCGTGCGTGCGGGCGTGTGTGTTTGGTGTGTGTGTGTGGTGTGTGGTGTTGTGTGTGTGTGTGGGTGTGTGGTGTGGGTGTGTGGTGTGTATGTGTGTGTAGTGTGTGTGTGGTGTGGGTGTGTGTGTGTGTGTGTGTGTGTGGTGTGTGTGAGTGAAGACCCGTGAGTGTGTGTGTGTGTGTGTGTGTGGTGTGTGTGGGTGTGTGTTTGTGTGCTGGATGTGCGTGTTCCGCGGTTGGTTGGTGTGTGTGTGTGTTGGGTTTGGGTGGTGTCTGTCTGTGTGTGTGTTGGTGTGTGTGAGTGCGTGGTGTGGGTAGGCGTGTGGTGTGCGCGTGTGTTGTGTGTGTGAGTGTGTGTGTGTGTGTTGTGTGTGTGTGTTGAGTGTGTGTGTGTTGGTGTGTGTGTGTGTGTGTGTGTGTGTGTGTGTGTGTGTGTTGTGTGTGTGTGGGTGTGTGTGTGTGTGTGTGGAGGTCTGATTTAGGCAAGAGGTGGAAGAAGCATGCTACTAACCCCAAACACACAATTTAAGACATATGCTAAATAATGCTATGAGACCCTCGTCCAAAATCCTTAATTCGTTTTTACCCCAACTCCGCAGAGAACGTGTGCATCGTGTCTCGTAGCTTAGCAGAGGTGGTGAAGCGTATGGACATGACTCATGAATGGATACCTCTTTCATGAACAGGAACTAAACCTGAACTATGGGGGGCGTTGGGCGCTGGCTGATTGGCTAACATACAGGGTGGTGGTGTAAAGGGCA
>JADBJO010023706.1:0-26186 GCA_016801955.1 Conus betulinus | reverse complement strand
TCAGAATAGTAAAGTCATTACGTAAGAAGCTTAAACTCATGACAGGTGAATGACTGAGCAACAGAGATACACGTGGTGCTACAAAGTAAAGGTAAAAAAAGACAGCAGAAATCACACGGAAGAGAAACTGGACAAACCACACAAACAACGACCAACACACCACCACAAACGCGGCTCAGAAGCCCACAACCAAACACAAGAAATGACAAAACAAACCCAACCTCGCTGACACAAACCGCACCACTAATAAATTCAAACAAACACCACACACACTCACGACCAAAAAACACCTCCTACTTTAATTACATTACTCACTCCTTTGCTACATCGTTAAAAATCTCGCACATTGATACTACACTGAGAAGTAAATGAACGTTGCAGTGATCGGGTAAAAGAAAAAAGAAACACACACCTAACAATGAAAAAAAGTAGCCCCAACACACACCAGTCCCACACACTCCGAAATGCACAACAAACACCACACACAAATCTCACACGACTCCACACGACACCAAGCACCCAACGCTCGCATCGCAGGCGCACCAAGGCACAAAAACACCACACCAAACAACAGCGACACACTAAGGCTACAGCGATGCAAACAACGCGCACAAGCACAGACAGCCGACAACCACACGAAGAAAAAGCCGGCCCTACGGACAGCACAACGCATAGCAGGTCGGCAAGACATAACAACAAATTGGCACACAGGCACACAGGCGTGTTAGCACAGAGATCAAACCACAGTTCCCGCAACCACAAATACACGCCACATTGAGCGCAGCGCTGCACACCACACACACACACACACACACCCACACCCACACGTTATGGTTTGTATCGGCCAATGACGCACTCGCGCCGTTCGAGTTTAGACAATCGTTTTTCTAAGAAAGGTACGGATTGGTCTTCCTTGTGTGGGTGTGGTGTGTTGGAGTTTGGTATTTGTATTTTGTTTGTGTGCGTGTGTGTGCCGCACACCACACATGGATAGCCGTAAACAAAAGTATCACATTTTCTTTTCAAAGAATCTTATGAGACGCTCACATTTTGGGTTTTTATGTGAATTTCTGTCAGTGTTAAAAAGCACACACAAAAAAAAATCTCCTCCACTACGGCAGATGTGCGTGGTGTTTTAAATCACTTTTGGTAAGTGTTCATTTCGGTTCACAGTTCAAACTCCAGTGACTAACGAGTAAAACGAACAGTGCGAACATCCTCCTTTCCTCGCCACTTTCAGATCGATGGCGCTGTGTCATTTCTTCTGACAGTCTATTATCTGAAGGTGTCAGAGCGATAAAGTGATTTTGGTTCGCCTGTTTTACTTAGTACCGGTTTCGAGTCTTTCAAATTGCAATATAGGCCCAATGTCATCTGTTTACATTCATCTACGGCAATGTTTTGGAAAACAATTCTCGTTAATCATGTTCATCAAGTATGTAACAGGCTATGCAAGCGAGCTTTATTACCGCCCATGCGTGGCGGGCGCGCACGCGCCTGCGTGAGTACATGCGTGGTGTGTGTGTGTGTGTGTTGTGTGTGTGTGTGTATGTGTGTGTGTGTGTTGTGTGTGTGTGGTGGTGGCTGGGTGGGTGAGTGTGATGAGGAGAGGATTGAGAGAGAGAGGAGAGAGAAAACACGTCATGGTGGATATAACGAGTAACCAGAGAAAAATTCGTTATTACCGGCGCATCGATTGTAACGGAAGCCGGAAATAACAAAAGCAGTTGTAAATGTTCCCGGATATTCGTTATAAGCGGCTTCGACTGTGTTGGTGGTGTGTGAGTGTGAGTGTGTGGTGTGTGCGCGCGCGCGTCGCGCGTGTGCGTGTGTGTGTGGAGAATGAGAGAGAGGAGAAAGGGGGGGGGAAGACGGAGAGACAGATGAATGAATGGATGGTAAGACGGACAGACAGATAAACATAATTTTAATTCATTCCATTTATCTATTGATTCTTTACTTTGGTAGTTGCTTAGTGAGCAACTGATGACCATTTGGTTACCGTCTTTATGTGTCTTTCATTTATTTATGTTTGATTATTTATTTATTCATGTATTTAATTTATTTACTTTTTTCATCTCCTAGCAGTGTTTTGCAGTATGCACGCGCTGTTATGTGGTAATCACGGTTTAAAAACATCACTAATGGAGTTTTAGGGATTTTTTTTTCTTTAGCACTTACAGTATAATGTTGACATTAAAATTAACGGCACATAGTCTACAGCACCGTTTTTGTTTTGTTTTGTTTTTTGTTTTTGTCTTTTCAACCCCGCCCACCTTACCCCCCAAACTATCCGCCCACCGCTCACGGTGTAATTCTAGACGAGTGTGTCTTAACAATCGTTTGTGTTCTTTTCATTCTTTGGTACACTACTTTTGATTTCATTTTCGTTCTTCGTTCTTCCTTATTTCATCCCCCCCCCCCCCCCCCCTTCTTTTCTCTTATACATTCGTTTGGTGTTTATTCGTGCGAATTTGTTTTTGGTGGTGTTTTTTGTTTTTTTTTGTTTTGTTTTGTTTTTTCTCTTACCGTTTGTTTGGTCAGTGATTTGTTGCTCGGTCGGTCAGTTGCCGCTCAGTAAGTCGTTCGGCGTAAGTTTCTTCGGGTCGGTCGTTTCGTTCAGTCACATCACTCGTTCGGTCGGTCAATCGGTCGATCCGTCATTCACTTCCTTCAGTCGGTCATTCATGGTCCTTGAGTCGGTGATTCATCATTCATTTGGTCAGTTGGTCGCTCAATCATGATTCGTTCAGTTGTCAATCAGTCATTTGTTCGTCCATTGGTTCGGAGTCGGTGACTCGTACAGTCATTTTATCTGTTCAGTCGGCCGTTCAGTCATTCATTCCTTCAGTCGATCGTTCAGTCATTCATTATCCTTCAGTCGGTCATTCAGTCATTCATTCGGTCAGTTGTTCGTTCAGTCATTGATTCGTTTTCAATTGGTCAGCCTGTCGCTCGTTCCGTCTTTCATTCGGTCAGTCGGTCGTTCAGTCATTCTTTATTTCAGTCCGTCAACCGGTTGTTCCGTCATGCTTTCGCTCTGTCGGTCAGTCGGTCTTCAGTTCTGGATTCGTTCAATCAGTCTTTCAGTCGGACTCGTTCAGTTGGTCAGTCGGTCGTGTCATTACTCATTCGTTCAGTTGGTCAGAGTCGGGTCGCTCATTAGTCATTCATTCATTCAGTCGGTCGGTTGATCGTTCAGTCATTCGTTCGTTCCTGCAGTCGGTCGGTTGATCGTTCAGTCATTCGTTCGTTCAGTCGGTCGGTTGATCGTTCAGGGGTCGGTCGGTTTGATTGTTCAGAATCGGTCGGTTGATCGTTCAGTCGGGTCGGTTGATCGTTCAGTCGGTCGGTTGATCGTTCATCATTCCTTCGTTCAGTCGGATCGATTGATCGTTCAGTCGGTCGGTTGATCGTTCATCGGTCGGTTGATCGTTCATCATTCCTTCGTTCAGTCGGGTCGTTGATCGTTCATCATTCCTTCGTTCAGTCGGTCGATTGATCGTTCAGATCGGTCGGTTGATCGTTCATCATTCCATCGTTCAGTCAGTGTTTGATCGTTCATCATTCCATCGTTCAGTCAGTCGGTTGATCGTTCATCATTCCTTTCTTTCAGTCGGCCGTTTGATCGTTCAACATCGGCTGTTTGATCGTTCATTATTCCTTCGTTCAGTCGGGTCGATTGATCGTTCATCATTCCTTTCTTCATTCGGTCAGTTTGATCGTTCATCATTCCTTTCTTCATCGGTCCGGTTGATCGTTCAGAGTCGGCCGGTTGATCGTTCATCATTCCTTTCTCTTCAGTCGGCCGGTTGATCGTTCATCATTCCTTCCTTCAGTCGATCGGTTGATCGTTCAATCGGTCGGTTGATCGTTCAGTCGGTCGGTTGATCCTTGAGTTCATCGTCGTTCGTTCAGTCGGTAGTTTGATCGTTCAGTCGGTCGGTTGATCGTTCAGTCGGTCGGTTGATCGTTCAGGTCATTCCTTCGTTCAGTCGGCCTGTTGAATCGTTTCATCTCGGTCGGGGTTGATCGTTCCCAATAGTCAAAATTCCTTCGTTCAGTCGGTTCGGAAACCTTGATCTGTTTCAGTCATTCCTTCGTAAATTGTTTGGTCGGTCACTCGTTTCAGTCATTCAGTCGATCAGTCGTCCCTCGGTCAGCATTCATTTAGCTGATCAGTCGGTCGCTCAATTAGTCGGTCAGTCGTCTTCAGCCATTCGTCCGTAAATCTTGTTTAGGTTTGTCGCTCATTTCTGTCATTCATTGGACGGTCATCTTCATTCGTTCACTCGGTCAGACCGTCGCTCAGTCATTTGTTCGTAAATTTTTTTCGGTCCCCGTCGCTCGTAACTTAAAAACGTTCATTCGTTTTATTTCGTCATCGTCGTCGTTGGGACGTTTATTTTTTCGTTCACCACCCCACCACCACAGACACCACCACCACTACTACTAACCACCGAACACTTGCCGCCACTACTACCACCACCACCAGAACCACCCACTACTCTACCACAACCGACCACCCCTACTACTACCATCACCTTCACCACCACCACCACCACGCAGGCTCCACCACAACCACTGCCACAACGACTTACTTCTCACTATCCGCCATCATCACCACCACCATACTTACACTTCACTCACTATCACAACCAGCACAATACCACTATCACTATACCACCACCACACCCACCGCCAATATTGACATACTAACATCTACGAATCCTACTATCACTACCACCAACACAACCACCACCATGATCACTAACACTACGAATAACGCGCTAGCCACCACCACCAACCCACCACCAGTATTACTAACCAACTACGAAATACCGCAACCACCACCACCAGTATTACTACAACTACGAATACCGCAACCACCACCACAACCACCACACAATATAACGACAAAGTGTATACCACAACAACACCTATATGCACTAGATACGCAACCACCACCACCACTGCCACTACCATTATCACTGCTGCTACTACTGCTGCTACCACCACCACAACCACCACCAGCACCCGGCACCACCATCGTCACCACCACCACCACTACTACTACTACTACTACCACCATCACCACCACCAGCACTACTAATACCACCACCACCACCACTACTACCACAACCCACCTCCACAGCTACATCTAATACTGCCACCAACAGTGCGACCACCACCACCACTACTACTAACACCCACCACCACCAGTACTATTACTACCACCACCGACTACCACCACCTCCACTACTAAGATTACGACGACTACCACCACTACTATTACTACTACCGCCACCACACCACTCCTACTACCACCACCACCACAACCATTACCACCACTACAACTACCACCAGCAGCAGCGCTACTACTGCTAACACAACCACCACCATCATTACTACCACTACCACCACCATCACCACCATACCTAATACTACTACCACCATCACCACAACACCGCTACTACTAGTACCAACACCACCGTGCCCTCCACCACCACCACGACACCACCACAACCACTACCAACTACAACAGCACCACCATTACTACTACTACCACTACCTCCATCACCATAAACACCAACATTACCACCACCATCACAACTACTGCATCTACTACGACCACAACCATCACTACCACTAAATACTATTACCCCCACCGCGACCAAAAACACCGCTACTAACATTACAATTACCACCACCACCGGTACTTCGAATACCACCACCACGACCACCACCACTTCAACTACCACCAACATCAGCAGCAGCAGCACTACTACTACTAGCGCCACCACCAACGACACCACCACAACCACTACAGTTTTCAACCATCATCAGCACCACCACCATTACTACTACTACCACCACCATCATCATAAACACCACCACCACCCCCATCACTACTACTAAACCTAACGACTGACCACCACCACCACCCCCACCACTATTTATCACACCATGACTGAGAGCACCACCACTAACATTACTATTACTACCACAAACACCACCACTGCCACGACACTTCCACAACCACTACAGCTACAACCACCATCAGCACCTCCATCACCTTTACTACTACTACCACCACCACGATAACACAACCACCAACACCACCACAACCCATCACTGCTACTACTGTAGTACAACCACCACTGCCACTAATACTATTACCCACCACGAATAACCCACAACAGACCCAACCACAGATATTTCTACTGCTACCACTACCACCGACGACACAATTACCACTATAAGCACCACCATTACTACTACCCACTACCAAAACCCACCACCACTACTACCACACCACCAGCCTACTACTACCTTCACCTTACCACAACAACTACAACCAACACCACCGCCACTAACGCTACCACCACCACCACACCACTACTACAACTACTACCACCACCAAAACCACCACCAACACCACAACTATTACTGCTACCTAGCGCTGCCACCATCACCACCACACTACTATCACTACTATTACTACCATCACCACCATACAACTACTACTGCTACACCCACCAGCACCATTACCACCACCACTACTAACAACACCACCACCAGTACAAGCACCACTACTACTGCTAGTGCCACTACCACCAACACCACTAATACTGCTAACACAACCCCCCCCCCACCACCACCACCACCACAACCACTACGACTGCTATTCCCAACCATCATCCACCACCACCACCACCACTGCTACTACTACCACCACCACTAGTAATAGTAGTAGTAGCAGCAGCAGTAGCAGTATTACTAGAAGTAGTAGTAGTGGTGGTGGTGCTTGTGGCGTAGTAGTATTAGTTGTAGCAAGAGTAGTAGGTGGTGGTCGTCGTAGTAATAGTAGCGATAGTGGTGGTGGTGAGGGGTGGCAGCTATAGTAGTAGTTGTTGTAGTGGTGGTGGTTTTTGGTGGTGGTAGTAGTAGTGGTGTTGGTGGTGGTTGTAGTAGTGGTGGTGGTGTTGACGGTGGTGGTGGAGATGGTGGTGGTTGAAGTAGTAGTTGTAGCAGTAGCGGTGGGTGGTGTTAGTAGTAGTTGTTGTAATATTGGTGGTGGAAGTCGCAATAGTAGTAGTTGACTATAGAGCTGCCTGCTGGCGCTGCATTCTGTCAGTTCCCGCATCATTCAGCTCCAACATCTGTCACTCAGCCTTTTTTTTTCTTTAGGTCTTCATAGAGGGTGCATGCGATGCGTATACGTGTCATGCAAACCCAGCCAGACAGGTGTTTTGTCATGGTGAAAGTCCGGTAATAGGATTTTCCCTGTGTGCATGATGGTATGCGTGCATTCACACACGGAACCTAGGTTTAGTCTCTCAGGACATTTTTAATGGAGTCAGACCCAGTGTTTACTGCGAGGGAACAAAATCCTCCTGTGCCAAAACGACTCGGCTAAGATTCTAACCCGCAACTCCTTGATCGTCAGGGTTACGTATGTGCAACGCTCTGCCGACTGAGCTGTTCCGGCCCCAAAGTCATAACTCTACAACCCCCTGTGTCAGATGAGGGGATCGTCGCCAATGACTGTGCGACAGAGATTACTCCCTTGATTGTCAGATGGGTTGTACTTTTTGCCATTCCATGACTTTCTCATACAGCAAAAAATGTGATAGGCTTGTTCTTTTCAAACATTATATTACTTATAGTTTTAGATCATAAATGTATTCAGTTTTGTGTACACACACACCACACACACACACACACACGTGCGCGCACACACACACACACACACACACACACACACACACACACACACACACACACACACGCACGCATATAACACACATGGGCGCATGTCCACACTCCTCTCTGCATGGGCTGAGCTGGCGCCTGTCTGTGTCCTCCACAGCCTGTGTTGTGACCTGACGTCAGCCTGTGCTGTGACCCAACTGACAGCCTGTTGTGTGACCTGACTTAACAACCTGTGTTGTGACCCACTGACAGTCAGCCTGTGTTTGTGACCCTGACTTCCACAACCTGTGTTGTGACCCCAACTGACAGTCCAGCCTGTGTTTGTGACACCTGACTTCACAACCTGTGTTGTGTGACCCACTGACAGTCAGCCTGTTGTTGTGACCTGACTTCACAACCTGTTTGTTGACCCAACTGACAGTCAGAGGCCTGTTGGATGTGACCTGACCTTAACAGTCAGCCCGTGTTGTGACCTGACACTCAGCCTTGTGTGTGACCTGACAGTCAGCCTGTGTTGTGACCCAACTGACAGTCAGCCTGTGTTTGTGACCCAACTGACAGTCAGCCCTGCGTTGTGACCCTGACAAGTCAGCCTTCGTTGTGACCCGCTGACAGTCATCCTGCGTTGGTGACCTGACAGTCAGCCTGTTTTGTGACCGGACCTGACAGTCACCTGTGTTGTGACCGGACCTGACAGTCAGCCTGTTTGTGACCGGACCTGACAGTCAATCCTGTGTTGTGACTGTCTGACAGTCAGCCTGTGTTGTGACCTGACCTGACGTCAGCCTGTGTTGTGACCTGACCTCACAGCCTGTGTTGTGGACCTGACCTGACAGAATGGCACCTGGGACGTTATCGTCCGGGAAAAGACAGAACTTCACAGACTGCAAAGAATCAGAGTGTGGCTGTATACCTGACTTCAGGTCAATGTCAGGAGAGGTGTCGATGGGTGGGGGGAGGCCTCTTGTGATGCTGTGCAGACTGTTGGCGTGAATCTTGAACAGTGACGGACTGCGTTCCACAAGGCATTCTAGTTTCATACTATGGTGGCGCAGATATAACGAATTATTCTCATTACAATTATTGGTCATTTTGATCTCAAGTAATGGATTCGTTAGGCATTCTAGTCCTTAACAGTGTCAAACTACGCGTTGACAGGGCTCGTTAGATGTATTACGTGGTGGTTTATTTCGTTAATGAAGGAACTAGTCCTTAATGTAGAAGTTCTGGCTTTAAGCAGGGCATGCCGTGCACTGAAAATTCATTGCCCATTGTGACATTATGTTTGTTTCTTTTTGCTTGTTTTTATATAGATCTTGAACTATGTAATGGATTCGTAGCTTCTTAACAGTGGACAGACTACTTTACAGCTTCGTTATGTTTACTGTGGTTGTTTAGTTATGAGGAACTATCTAATTAGAATTTCTGCTTTAATCAGGGCATAGCTGGCACTGAATTCATTGCCCATCAAAAGACAGTCTGTGTGGTCCAGAGCCTTGGTTCTTGGTGATTGTGTGATTATATATAGATATGAATTAGTCTGATTACACTGACTGGGGCTAGGGATCTTAAATCTCGATAGACGTTCATTGTTTATGTGGCCCTCACCCCGAGTGGCTCTGGTGGCACCTGCAAAGGTATGAGAGTCAAAAAGCGGAACAAGACGGTAGCCAGAACCCGAAGACTTATGGCCCTCATAGAAAAAAAAATCGCCCTGTTCGCGGTTGTGCTTTATATTAAATGAAAGGAATATAACAGTAAATGGTGTGATAAGAGTTAGGGGGGGTTGAAGGGGTTGAAGAGGGATGGGGAAGGAGTGGATGAAGTGTGATAAGGGGGTTCAAGACAACACAGACAACCTTAGGGATGTAGTACTAAGGGAGTTAACCATAAACCCGTGGAACTAAGACTTTACTGGGTCCTACAGTCCAATTTTTGGAAACTGGAATGACCTAAATGCTCTCAGTCCCCTGTGGACTCTGCTCTACAATCCACGAGTCGCCCAGAAGACCTGGGAACCCTAAGGAAGGGGCTACAAGGGCGCACGTTGCCTGACTCTGTGTTGATGTAGACGAACAGCTTGGCATGACCTGGGATCCTCAGGTGGGGTAACGGTGCCTGCTTCTCTGCTGCCATGCATGGTCTGCCGGCAGATGTGTCTTTAGTGGAGCGAACACTATGGCTGTAGGTCAGTTACAGTCAGTATCTGTGCCTCAGGATGTATCAGTATATGTGTCTTGATACCTTCCTATGGCGTCACTGTCGTGGCTGGTCGTGGCACATAGGACAGAGGCAATACTGAGCGATCCCACACGACAGTTTACCGCAGTATTGTAGTTTTTCATACTGAGACGCGTAGTGAGCACAACCGATCACAGTATTCGATGGCCATTGTGTGTGTTGATAGATGAGGGAGGAAAAAGCAAAAATCACACACACAGACATACAACCCCGATAGAACGATGTGATACAATAACAGTTGTGGATCGATTTTGTTGTATGTTTGTTTCCCTTTATTTTCCCGAATTGTTGTTTTTCCTGTCCTGTGGCACGAGAATTTAAGACCGTGAGTAATTTCCTTTCTGTTGTTCTTGACCGCTTCCTGTGGCGTGTTTCACACTCCACACGTACAGCCAGGGCTTGAGAGCAGAGCTGAAAGGCGATAGGAATACTACCATGGTGTACATACATCTTTGCCCGGACACAATAACACCACCCAGAACTCATCATCATGGTGTCACTCCGAACGCGCTCCAGCAAACCACATCTGCAAAAGCCATCCTCCTCATGACATGGATTGAGGAATAGATCAACCTGTGTGTGGGGTGGATTGTTACGATGTACTTTGATGTTCGCCACGAGATGAAACCCTGAGCAGGCGCCAACCGATGATCAGCACAAAGCGAAGTTTGATGGCCACAATAATTGCAAACCATGTGAATCGTTGTGGTAAATGATACTGACCAGCCGGTCCGCCAGTCAACACAGACCAGCAGGACTGACCCTGGAGGCCCCAGTTGTGAGAGTCCCAGGGAGAAGAGGAATCAAGGCCAGCAGGACTCCAGTTGACCCATGACACCACACAAACCACAGCTGTCCAACATTGGTTCAGTCTCCGTTGTTTTGATTTGAGGGAACCAGAGGCACACACATGATACAAAGTGATGAACCATAGGAACATTGGCGTCACTGCACTGGACAATACGAACACAAAGCCAGCCAGTTTGCAGGGCCCGCTGTGGGTCCAAGCTTTTTCATTCTGAATGTACTCTCCACGAAACAGGAGGTTCTGCTGTCAGAATAATGCCGACATGACATCCCATACAAATATCAGCGAACTGCAAATGGCCAACAGCCTCCTGAAACGCTGCTTTCAGTCCATTTTTCGTTCTTCACTGTGAGGAGAGAGCAGAAAGCAGGCCAGACATGCCTGTCACGCCAGACACAGCGAGCAGCCAGTGGAAAGCTCTGTACAGCCAGTGGGCAGCAGTGATGCGCATGACTGCAGTGCGGTGTCTGGACCACAACATCTGACGTCACCCGAGTGTTTCGGAAGCAAATGTTGACAGCAAAGTCTGTAGTTTGACGAAAAAGATACGCTGTAACTTATCTGACCTTGACAAGAAGTCCAGTGAAAGTTGCTAAAGCGTAATTCCCCCTTAAATCCAGCTCTTGGATTTGTGGCATATTCTTCAGACCACATGTCGCATCAACTGTTTCAACAGCACAAAAGGAAGCGTTTCAGCATTTTCACGTGAGGCAAATACAGGAAAAGCCATTATTGTGAAGCAGACTGACGTGTGTTTGGGGACATGTCAGCACGTGATTTAATGAATACAGAACGTTTTGTGTTGTTTTGCTCGTGACTGTGCTGAGAGGGTTGTTTCCAAGGTGAAGATTTTTCAGATTGGGGAGCCTAACGAACACAGCCATGTCAAATGTTGCCACATTGTTGTGAGAAAAGATCCACATGCTTCAGATGTACTGATTCAATGTGTGAAATATTATCAATAGAACAATGAGATAAAATCAAAACAACGAGATATCTGTTGTTGGTATTGAAATCGGTCAATGACTGTTTGAAACCTGTTGGCAAATCCACGTACCGCAGCCGAGGAAAGCGACCGCGGAAACAAAAGGTTCTAAAACACAGAAAAGCATGACCTTGACACTGACAACCCACAGTCCAAGTTTCTGTCACACATCAGTTCATCATCACGCTGTGGGCACTGACCCCAGCCATCACCACAGATGATCTCCCATGCACACAAATTCTGTTAGCTTGACATCGGTACAACCCCAGGACACGCTGATAGCTCACATTCATGCTCTCATCCTCTCCATACACACACAGTCAGAGAGTCCCGTTGCACCCCCTAGTGTAGACAGGCAGACAGTTCAGCCACTCAACGTACAACGGTAATGACTATTCGAGGACAATAGTGGTCAGCTGTCATCAGCTGTTGGGTGAAGAACCTGTCCCATCCAGATCCACGTAAAATTGTTCCTTCATGTCTTCCTCTGTGATCGGGGCATGGTAGGTGACCGTCATCAGGACACCCCGAGCCTACTTCATCAGAATCATCCAGTCTGCGTATTGATTGCAGCGTTGACCCAGGGAAACACATTGCCCGTTCCCGCACAGAAATCAAACACATGAAAATTCACAGAAAGACTCACGTCGCTCCCATCTGGACAATCCTGTCTGAAGTCACACAGTTACAGTGGTGATGCACAGTAATCATGTGTCCATTGCACATAAATGGGGCGTAGGGCCAGTCGTCTTCCTTCAAAAAAGCATGTCTCCACACTGTACACAACTAACGTTTGGGAAGCTGTAGGATCGGGAATAGGTCCCTTTTGTACAGTGGCTGAGGTAGTGTCATGCAATAAGCACAGATGGGTCACGAGAACGGGTGTTTGGGCAAACACACAAAATCTGTCGTGTGTGTGCATGCAGATGTATCTAGATGGCCAACGATGAACCAGTGGCCACAGTTGAATTAAAGACGCCATGTGACTGTAGTTCTAACTCGCAACACTATTCTATGGATATGTTGAAAAGCCTGGAATTGTAATTTCATTCCATACCCTGTGGCAAATCCGGTTTGAAATTTCCTGGAAGGAACATACAGCTGATGTGAAGGAAAGTGATTTACCGTTGTAGATCAAGGTCGTGTGGAGCCATGTACGAAACTTGCTGTAGGGAAAAGGCACAGAATGCCAGCCCGACCTCAGGCCTATCTGCGTTTCGAATCTGATGTAAGTTGGACAGATACTCGTTGAAAATCTAAATATTCCTTCCTTGTCCTCACAGAGGCTAGTTTGTTCACCTACTTTTGAGGCACTCAATGTAGGAAAACTGTGCAACAGGACACACCACGTAGTTCGTTCAGAACGATTAACCTGAAACACTTGTTTCGTGAAGCCACCTTGCCCCTGTGCAGTCAGCACTGCTGAAGGGACAGTCCCCTGTTTCATCCCGTCCGTCTTCACACTCCGTCCACTGATTACAGTGCAGGTGAGGCTGGACATCAGAAATAGTATGGCACAGAACAGTTGTTGAACAAACCGCTGGGCAGCTTCACTGGCTCTTTTATTCATAACGAGCACAGAAAGGAGTATATTCAAGAACCAGCTCTATGGGAGTCAAAGGAAAACGTGATTGTGGAGGTGTGATGTCGTGATAACAGTGGGCAAACTCACGACACATAGCATACAAACAGGTCTTTCCGCTTTAACGAGTGGTGGTTTGGGTCCTATGTAAAAGACGTCTAAGTAAAGAAGTCCCTTACAAAATCTTGAGAGATCTGTTGTAACTCATGATGAACCCCATCGGGACCTTCCGATCGTCTGTAAAATCCAGTCGCACACGGATAGGACATTCCTATGTATGGCGTGTCAGACAAGTGGAATGCTTTCCTCACGCTTATTACAATAAAATCCGTATGAGGTTATTGGCTCACTACCAACACTGATTTAGAGGATGTTGATGTTCATGATTACCATTCTGTTCATTCTGAGTCACACAAAGCTGTCCTTGCAGGTCGTGAAGTGGCACGGCAAGTTGAAATAACGTTAATCATCTCTTAAAGACAGTATTTCCGTTGTCCAGTTCCTGGATCACAGTCGTGTGATAGCCGTTGTATACGAGCACGTACGTACCTGTCATGGCGTACTTTCAGGTGCAATGAACAAAAAGGTATGGCATTGTCGTCACATTCCGTATATCACAACCCAGGTTAAATGGGGTATGGAGGTCTGTGATTCCAACAGTCGGACACATTCAGCTGCCAAACTAGGTGGTTTTTCACTCGTCAGATATTCCACGCCTGGCCTGTACAAATGTCACGGATCTGCAGTAGCACTGCCGTGTTGTTACCCAAATGTGGAGTTTTCCGGTGTTGCGGCGGTTGGAATGGACACCCTGTCCGTGCCAAGAAAGAGTGATAACACCCCAATCTACAGAGCACAATGACGTAAAACAGACTGTACAACGTCACTGAGCGATTGCGGCCATGGGTGGAAGTGCCGACACACTTTTCTGTCACAGTACTACTCATTATCAAACCTCTCTGTGCGGCGATGCTAAACGTTTGGACTGTTTGTATTGTGTTGTGTGGGGTGGGGGGTGGGGGGGGGGGGGAGTGGTTCACTCCATCCGTCACCACACCATCAGTGACGACCCATCACAAATGACAGGCACGCCAACTACAGAACAATTACGGTACCCACCCCCCCCCCCCCCCCCTTTTCTTCGAAACATGCACATCGATGAGAAGAGCTTGTTTCATTTCAACGCCGCCTACCTTGCCTGAAGAATCAAGCTAATTGACAAAGTCGTTCGTTTTCATTGACTTATTTAAAAGCCTTGCCTGTAAACGACCAAGAGGTCGACACGGCGTCGTGTTTGCCCTTTTCCTCTTGGCGGTTCGCTGACATTTATTTAAGATTTGTGTTAGATTTTCCGCCTGCAGTAGTCTCACTTTACAACTAGATCGATTTGGATACGGTAAACGACTTTGAGCAAAATGAGCAAAGTGAACACCATTCAGGAACAATAAGGCACCAGTGTCACACAGCTGACAGCACATAAAGACACACTGAGTTTTGCCTCGAAATCCACAAACAGAACAGACCGAAAGCGATCCAAGCATGCTATCAGTATGTGAATCGTTAGATGAAGATGGGCTTTTAAGGTTGTCTGTCTTTAAGCAGAATTCGTGGATGCAGTGAAGCCGCTGAATTACAGGAAGGCTACAGCAGTTAACAGCATCATCGAATATCCTAACTCCATTAGTACGGATTTTAAAAAAAAAAAAAAGTGGGGGGGGGGGGGGGGGAGGGGGGGGGGGGGGGGGTGGCGTAGTAGAGAGTGGCTCACGCCAGAGTTTCAATGACGAATTGTCATTCTTTCCCCTAGCAAAAAAAATCCCAAACTTTATTAGGAATTACCACACTCTCAGTCTGCCCAGCAAAATCAAGTAATGCCCCAAATCAGTCTGAACAGATTAGACGTGCAAACAGATACCATAATTCTGCAAAGACAGAAAGAACGATCCTACAAACTTAAAAGTGTATAACCTTTCTGAGAACATACAACAGCATCAACGCGCGAGCGCGCGCCCCGCCCGCAACGCACGCACACACACACATCACACACACACACACACACAACACACACACACACACACACACTTCTCCACTCCCACACTCATCCTCCACCACCAGAGGGAATTCTATGGCATCTTCATGGATTTCAAGAAGGCGTTCAACAGATGTCGAAAGGAGGCACAATGGGCGAAACACAACTCTAACGTTGGACAAAGTTAATCAATACTGTACAGCAAATATGTACATCAGAGTGACCAGTGGAGTACTTTTACAGTGTAGAATATTGTAAATCAGAATTCCAGTTTGTTAGTTTTTTGATCAACTTTTTTTAATACATTACTTATGAAAATTAGAGGCCAATCTATATCATCCGCACGATGAAGAAACGGATGATGAGCAGAAAAACGAAACATCTCGCAAGTAATAATTCTTTACTTGAAAGTATTGCTATGTGAACAAAGAAAAAACTAAAATCTGAAAGTCGTAAGAAGAGGTGATTTGACTCTTCGGAAAAAGAAGATGGATGGTGTGTTGCTGCGGTCAGTCAAGGGCGAGGTTGGTCACAGAAGGGGAAAAAATAACAAACTAATTTTGGTGGACTTGCAACAGTGAAATTATGTTTGTAAAACTATTACGGTACTTACGCTGGATAGGATCCACTTTAAGTGATGTGATGAAACTGCCGAAGAAGTTAATAATTTCTATCAAAGATTATATTCTAAAAGAGATATCGAATGTTGTGAAATTCTATATCTAAAGATGATTCACAAGTATTAACTGAAATTCAGATAACTAATTGGAAGGCAAAATTCCTTGGAAGAGCCAGGTTTGCCCTTAAACACATGCGGCATATGAAAAGACGTGGCAGCGATGGTTTCACAGCAGAATTCTTTCTTTTTTCTAGTTACAACTAGGTCCATATATTGTAAGAGCGCTTAACGATGGATACAATACAAATGAACCAATCTTCAACGCACACAAAGTAGGCATTATCGTTATGGACTCCAAAGGGGTGACGAGACCAAAGACCGAATAAAGATCCGGTGAGAACCAATTTCACTTTTGAGTACTGTGTATGAAATAAGATCTACATGTATAGCCAACTGATTGAAATGTTTACTTTCGTCTATCATCAATTAAGACCAACTGATTTTATACAATAGATATTCGGGAGATAACATTTGTCTTTATTATTGACATACTTGGTTACATGATTATATAAAAAAGTAAGATATTTTACGTTTATAGACTTGAAAAAGCATTTGACAGTGTAAGCTATGGATTTCATGTTTAAGGCATTACATGCCTTTGGTTTTGACAATGGACAAAAACATTCTATACAAATGTTAAGTGAAGGTGTTTTCAGTTTAATGGGAAACTAGCGGTTGGTTTCCCTGGTGAGAGAGGATGTCGCAAGGGCATCCAATCTCACCATATTTGTTGTTTTGTGTTGAAATCTTAGCAAATATGCCAATATAGACAAATGCAGACATAAAGGAATTAGAAGAGCAATGAGAATATAAATCACAATTATGCAGATCATAACTGCCACTTTTACTGGAAGGGCGATCAAAAATTCATTCGAAAAATCGAATTAACGATACTTAATTTGTTGTAATTAATATGTAGCTTACTCAAATGCCTAAAAAAAAATGCAGTTATGGTTAGGAAGTTACAAACGTTGCCCGTTAAGTATACTGCCCACATTGAATATAAAATGGAACCTTCCGTATATAAGATTTTGGGTATTTTGGTTTACGAGGATATTTTTTTGAAAAGGTGTGGTGTGTTGTGTTTCGTGGTCAAAATGTGTTCCACTCGCTCCAGACAATAACTACTGGGGCCGAATCTTTCTGAAAATGTGTAGGTAATGTTCATTCTCGGTCACGGATGATGCCCCGATGTTTTAGTTATGACCGGTATCAATGCCGTTACTAAGGGCTTTAGCGCCATGTAACGGTTTTTCTCCTTTATGGGAATAGGCGCAGAAAGTACTTTGCCGCTCTTTGTGAAAATGCAGGATATGTTCATAAGGGGTCCATGGATGTGCCGGTGTTTTACTTTACCCTTTTATAGCCGTTCCTACGGCTTTGTAACGGTTTCCCTCGTCTGTATGGATATCTCAGAAAAGCACTTGGCCGCTTCTGTCTGGAAAGTTTTGCAGGTATGTTTGTTATGGTCCGCGAATAATGCCCCAATATTGTAGTTCACCGTTATAAGCCGTTACTAAGGCTGGAACGGCCTTTTAACGGCTTTTCTCTTTCATGTACTATCTCAGAATGTTCTTGGCCGAACTTTGTGCAAATTAGCACGGTTTGTTCATAGACGTAATCACGTATAATGACAGATTTTTAATTTATCTTTATAAGCCTTTATTAATGGCTGGTTACGGTCTGTACCGGATTTAGTTCCTTCTTCTTGCGAATATCTCAGGAAAGTACTACGCGGCCGAGCTTTGTAAAATTTAGCAGGTTACGTTTATCATGGGTCACCGATTGATGATCTCGATGTTTTAGGGTAGACGTTTGAGCCGTTACTAAACGGCTGTTACCGGCCTAAGTTTTTTTCTTATTCATCGGATATCGCAGAAAGTACCTGGCCGAGCTTTCCTGAAAGTTTTATGTTCATTATGGAAGAACGGATGAATGCCTGTACATTTTATTTAGGTGGTGCATTTTATAAGCCGTTACTAACGACTACAATGGCCCATAACGGTTTATTTTTTTTTTACGGATTCCCCAGAATGTACGTGGGCCAATCTTTTTCTGAACATTTGTAGGTAAGTTACTACATGGGGGAAGGATGAATGGCCACGACATTTTAGTTCACCGTTCATAGCCTTTACTAACGGCTATAACGGCCCATAAACGGTTTTCTTCTTCATGGTACTTCGCCATAAAGTACGTGGGCCCGATGCTCTGGACAATTGTGAGGTTATGTTCATCATGGGAAATCACATGGACGATGCCCCCGGTGTTTAAATTTACCGTTATAGCCGTTAATGACGGACCAGTTAATAGTTTTTTCTTATGAAAATCTCCGAAGTGCGTGGCGATCTTGTGAATCTTGCAGGTATTGATCATTTAAGGCGTCAGGATGATGCCCGCGTTTAGTTACCTGTTATAGGCGTTACTACCGGCTTAAGGTTTTTTCTCAGGAATATCTCAAGAAAGACTTGGACGAGCTGTCGAAAGTGCAGGTATGTTTCAGCTCACGAATAATGAACAATTTATTTAGTTCAGTTATAGCCGTACTAACGCTGAACGGCCTTAATGGTTTCTTCTCTTCATGGTATATGACAGAAAGGCGTGGCGATTCTTTGTGAAAATTTAGCCAGGTAACACCGTAATGATATACCACACCTACGTTAATCACCAGCACAAGCATGCCACAACAACTAATACGAACTAATACTACTACTACTACTACTGCTGCTGATGCTGCTGCTGCTGCTGCTACTATACTAATCTTCTACCACCACACCACTATGATACTACTATCCTACTTACTATACTGCTGCTGTGCTGCTGAGGCTAATAAACTATACTACTACATACTAAGACTATTGCCTCCACCCACCAACCACCATCTCTCTTCCGACCAACCAGTGTTAATGTCATCTGGTGTAGCACCTGTCTCCATGAATACCATGCAGCAGCCAGGCGCATGACACGCTCTGCACGCCAGAGACTCCTTTCCTCACTGCAAGGATTTAACTGATGTCCGCTCCGTCCTCCTTACTCCACAGGGAAGATTCAGGCACTACACGGAGAAACTGTTCACTACACTGGCGAACTGTCACTACACGGAGAACTGTTCACTACACGGAGAGATGATCACTACATGGAGAAATGCTCACCATAGGGGAGGTTCCATGCGGGGCACCATGAGAAACTGTCACTACACTGGAGAGCGGTACCATAGGGAGTCACATTCGGGCACACACTGGGAACTGTTCACTAGAGTCATTCAGGCATACCATGGGAAACCGTCCAATAACTGGGAGCGTTCATACACTGGAGGAACTGTTCACAAAGGGAGTCATGCGGGCACGACAATGAGAAAATTTCACCCAGGGAGTCATTCAGGCACTACACTGGAGAAACTGTTCACCACAGGGAGTCATCAGGCACTAAAAAGGAAGAACATGTTCCCACCATAGGGAGCGTTCATCAGGCCACTAACATGAAGAACCGTTCACCCATAGGGAGAGTCATTCAGGGCACTACACTGGTAGCGAAAATGTTCGACCATAGGGAGTCATTCGGGCACTACCACTGGGAGAAACTGATCACCCATAGGTCCGGGAGTCATCTCAGGGCACATACACTGGGGCTCTGTGCCACCATAGGGAGGTCACTTATAGGCACCTACCCGGACGGAACTGTTCACAACAGCGGAGTTCATTCAGGCACTACACGGAAATACCAAGAACTGGGTTCACAATAGGGCGAGTCAATTAAGGGCACTAAACGGAAGACACTGTTCACAAAGGGAGGGTCATTTTCTAAGCACTTACACTGGAGAAAACTGTTCACAATTAGCGGATTAGATCGTCATGCAGCCACTTACCTGGAGAACGGTTCACCCATAGGGAGTCATTCAGAACTACACTGGAGAATTGAATCACCACTAGGGAGTTCATTCACGGCACTACATGCGGAGAATGCTTCACCAATAGTGGTCAGTCATTCAGGCACCAAAGTGTGGAGAAATGTTCAACCTATAGGGACGTAATTCAGGATCTACAACAGGAATAATGTTCACACATAGACGGAGCTCATTCATCAGACACTACACAGAACAACTGGTCATTATAGGGAGTCATTCCAAGGCACTACTGGAGAACCTGTTCACTATAGGCGCTTAGGAGGAAGAATTTCAGGAACTAAACGCAAATGTTTTCAACAGATGGGAAGTTACATTACAGGCACTACAGTGGATGGAGATGTTCACCAAAGGGAGTCATAGCACGTTGTCTCGGGGCCCCCCATTACAGGGCAAGTGTTCACTTAGAGGTCATTGTCGGCACTATTCTAAAACGGTTCCTCTAAGTAGTATTGTGTTTATGCACATGGCCAGGGTACTCTAGCGAGTCGGTTTCACGGTCCCATTCTTTTTTCTGTTTTGTCATAGGGAGTCATTCAGGCATCTACACGAGACCTGTTCACTATATGGAGTCATTCAGCACTACATTTCATGCCATAGGGATGTCATTCAGGCAACACGAACTGCACCATAGGGTAGTTTCAGGCACTGCCCTATTGTGATCACGAGGTTTCCTCTAGTATTGTGTTATTCCATGGCCAGGGTCTCTGCGGGGTTCCCTGTCCCCTCTGTTGTCTGGTCCATTTCTCCTCTCGCCGCCTCTCACATTACACACAGGTCAAGGCTGCTGGATCTTGTTACGATGGCCACAACTGACGTAATGTTCGTTTCTTGACTGATGTCAGTAGATTTGGTGTGGTCCTATGAGCCACTGTATGGTTTTGATACACTCTGTTCATTGGTTGTGTTTGTTTTTTTCATTATCAATAAACTCAATACAATTTGAGAGAGAACATACTCAAACCCTGCTTGGGTCACTCTGGCATCTGCCAAACTCACAAGTAAGGACCAAGCTCGTGTGTTTCTGGTACAATATAAGTGTGCTGCGTGTGCTGACCTTGGGGTGGGCGAGGAGCTGGGGGGGCAGCATGGCCAGAACGCAGCTTCATGAAGATAATGTGAAGACAGTCCAAAAGGCTGCACGGCTAAATATGAGCAAAATCTGGGTTTTTTTATGACCCGTAGCTAGGACATGATCAGATCAGTTATCCCACCAAAGTTTATGCAAACACCTGTGCCACTACAGACCTCCTGAACGGACAGGAAAATACCAACAGCATGGAGAGTGGGAAGCCGCACAAGAGAGGGAACTACTATCAGCACAACCCGATTTTCTTGCTCATGATTCTTCAAGGATGACTTCATGGGTCCAGATTGGACATCGGCGGTGAACAGTATCATGAAAAGACCAAGCATGCAAGATTCTGTTCCAAAAAAAGCGACGATAGGGGATGTTTCCCCCCCTCAGGAGAAGTGTATATAGAGAGTTGAATATGACAAGAAGATTGGCAACACTCATTTGTCATCTGTTTGTCCATTGAGTCGCTACGTTTGGATTCACTTTAAAAGTTATAAGATCACCGTATCCTGTTAGCATTTCCACTTATGACGTAGTGTGCAAGTCGTGGATTTTTCTGGAACAGTCGCTTGTACGAATCACAAAGCGTGCTGCAACCGTCCAAGATAGCCCCTCCGGCGAACCGTTTTGGAATGCACCTACGAAACTTTTTTCACCAGCCAACCACCACTATAACTGCTCCTGCCGCACTCTTGACCACTCGCCACTTCGATGCCCTGCACACGCCGATCTTCCCAAGTTCCCTTGAGTCTTAAACAGGCGCATGATCTGTTAAGCTTATAAGTGAGTCGAAATCAACAATACTCGGTAAAACTTATTAAGCGCCTACGAATACTGTAGACACTTCCAGATCAGATTAGACTCATGGACACCCTTATTATCCTCGTACAAGAGAACATTCCACCTTTGTGACCGCTGCCCTAAAGTTGAGACATACATATGTATAGGTCAACGTGACACTGAGAAATTAAAATACTTCTTTAAAAAAACACTAACCCAAACACGATCACCACGGGAACACTAAATATGGGAATTCAATCTTTCTCCGTTTGGAGTGCCCAGTATAAATGTACACAATCAGCCCTCGTGATTTACTTTTAACATAAATACATGGGCAAAGTATGGTGGGGAGAGAGGAGAGAGAGAGTAGAGAGAAACGAGAGAGGAGAGGAGACTCGGATGACGAGACCCGAGAGAGACGAGAGAGAGGTGATTTATCATTAAAAATCCATTGAGAGCACTAATTCCAGGACATCTATATTCCTAGACACTGTGCCTAACACCCAATTCCAAGTCCGATGAACAGGCATTCCCCAATAAGATGTTAACCCGTCATGTTACGATCATTTGACTGACTCTTGAGCAATATCTGTAAATTTTTTGTCGGGCCTAATACAGCTTTTTTATTGCATGTCCCACCAAGGGAAGCACTCCCCATCCTCACACACAACACCGACAATGCTATAAATGGTGTTCAGTGCTGCAGAAACGAAACATAGTCTGACCGGTACTGTCATTAATAGGCTGGGCTGCCTGCAAGCCGCTGCCGTTGTCTTGTGGGTTTGTACAGATCATCCTAAATACCCGTAAACGAAATGCGAGGAGCTTCCTGACGTTGCGACCCTTAGGCTGCTTTATCCACCCAGATGCAGATGTTATCGAACATGAGCCTCTCGTCGAAGGAAAGGAAGAGCTTTACAACCGTCATCCCACCCTCCCCAGCCCTCATTCCTCCTCTGTGTCTTATCTCACGACCCCACCTCCTTGCAGCAAAACTCTTCTTTGACATTTTCGGCACTAATTGTGCTTTGTTCATCAGGCGGCGTGCAGTTTTGCCCCAGTAGGTAATTACGTTGGTGTGCTGACGAACCCTTCAAGTACATGACTCGGCCAGCAGCTTATGCCAACCTTTGTCTTGGTCGCTTTTGTCCCCTCCTCTGGAATAGAAAATGGTTGGAACTAGTTGTCCCCGTCGTAGATGGAGTTTATATGATTAGCCATACATTCGTCTCTTATTAGTTTATCGAACTCCAAAGATACCCCCCGAAAACTCCGTTTTTCTATTTTGAGTGCCCAATTCTAATAGCATGGGTGAGTAGGGAGACAGGGGGGGGGGCTGGGGGCGGGGGGCTTGGGTGGTATTGCAACAAGAGAGCAGAATGAGAGGGCAATTCTATCAACCAAAGGGGAATATCGATGGACCCAGAATCCCCCCCCCCCCCCCTCGTCGTTTTCCTCACGCAAACGCGAAGTCGGTATTGTTGTGGGAGTGTCGTGTGTTGTGTGGTGTGCCAGAATGTGGGTGTGTAGTTTGTGTGTCTGTGATGTGTGTGTGTGTGGTGGGCTTCGGTTGTGTGCGTGGTTGCGCGCGCGCGACCCGTGGAGTGTTAATTTCATAATTGTATCGGTGCTGGGTTCGTTTGTGTTTGGTGTGTGTGTGTGCGTGGCCGCTAGAGTTCATCCCATCCCACTCTATCTCCGCTATATCTCTCCATCTCCTCCTCCTCTCCTCTCTTCTCTCTCTCTATCCTTTCCGCACTATCTAATAAACGGTTTTGAAAGATTAGCACTTGATTTCCCTTTGTATGACTTAGAATTACAATGAATCATTTCAGAGTGCTACTTATTTCCATCCTCACGTTCCACACTTCTTTATTCCTCCTCTGTTCTCCTTGCTATCTCACCTCTTTAATATCCTTTCCTCTTTCATCCACCACCATTGTTTCTTTCGCTTCTACACTTTTACACTTTTTGGCCATCTGCACCTCTTAGTGTCCTCTTCCTTGCAAGACAACCCCTACCTGCTTTCAATCGCTGTGATGCTATGATGCTTGGTCGATGCCTCATCATGCAGCTTCGTTCCCACTCACGCACGCCCCGGCGCCACCCTTACTCTTAACCTTCATACTATCCCTGCTTCTCCAGCTACTATCCCTCCCTATGTGTAGTATGCTCTTTCAGAATGTCACCCTCTCGCTCTTCTCACCTCAGCCGGCTCCTCGTATCTATCTTTTGTTCACTCTCTACGACGCCGCCCTCTGGCCTCTCTCTCATCTCCTTCCTCTCTCTCTCTACCCTCTCTCTCTCTCCTATCCCTCCATTCCCTCTCAACTTTCTCCCTCCGGACTGTAGGGATTTCTCATATGGAACCGTCACTATGTTCCATGTCTTCTACGTGTTTGTATTTTTTTCCCTTCCTTTCGTTATGTCAACAAATAATGTAACATTGGCCTTGACTTGGGAAACCACAGTCTCCACCCCCATAGGTACTCTTTTTTCCTCGCCACATGTTCTGCACGTCTTCTTCCGTCGTCCCCCTACTCTCTCCTCTCTCCAGTCTGTCTCTCCCGTCCTTCCTCTCACTCTCTCATATCTCATCGCTCTTATATTATCATGGTGCAAAATTTTGGGTATACTTCGGCAGTACCATTTCTTGCGGTTTTATACATGTCCCAAACGTTGTCCATATTGTACCCCGTTTACTAGAAGCCACCAACTCCCCCGCCAGCCATGCCCTCTATTCCCAATCATTTCATTTCTCTTTCTTTTCGTTTTCTATTTCATTGAATGCGATGGTTTGACCGATTTTTTATTTTGCTGTTCACAACTCATATATTCCCCTCTAGGGAGAGGCAGTGTCTGTAAAAACAGGCGCATAAGGTGCCTTATCCTATATCTCCCAGTAACCAAAAATTGAGTTATTCTTATCAACGTATCGACCCCCCCCCTCGATCCCCTTTCTCTACCAACGAAGGCGTGTGGGATTGCCGGAAAATGAGATGCAACAACAACAACACACACACAAATACACACACAAAACACACACATCACCACAATTCCAAACTAAATCCATCGCACCACACCACAACCACATCTATAACACACACACACACACACACAACACACACCACCTTACACAACACCACATATGCAGCAAAACACACACACACGCAAACACACACATAAAGACTTTCGCGCGCGCATACAGCCGAGGAGAGGAGAGGGAGAGAGTATGAGCTAGGTAACCATAAACACCACATTAGACAGGGGGCAGAGAGGAAGGACAGAGTATAAGTGGTGCATACCATTTGACATATGCAATACCAGCCGTGATGGTCTAAACCGTTTCCGCTAAATTAACTATCAATTCAGGATGGGATCCAAGCACTTGACAGCAGGTGTCTTTCATTAAGCTTTTCTCCTTTTCTCGAACACTGGTTTACCACGTATACATAAACGGATTCCTGCGCGTTTTATCATTAGGTTTTCTTTTCAACCACAACACCACAGCGAGGGCCCATCATTCTCACAGGAATCGGATATAACCCAGTGCCGCCCTCCCCCAATACCCCTGGGACCACACCAGCACAGGACGTACTGAATCAGCCCCAACGGACGATCAACCGTGTTGAGCGATGGTTCTATGCAGCCCTGACCACTCTGGGATAGTGATTTTCCATGTATTGCCCCCTTTGGAACTTGACTAGTCGTATAACAAGTTGCCGGTGGCGCTGCAGCAACCTCAATAGATAGAAAACTGGAACACTGATCAAAACCTTGCTTTCCAACAGTATTTAGACTATTTTCAGTTCCTTGCTTCCCGGCCATCCACCTTCCCCCTTTGCCTTTATTTCTTTTCCCCCTTAGGTCTCGTTTCTACCTGTATTCCGGTGCAAAGGATTACCCCACAATCTATCAATCCGTCTGGCTGTGTAGAAGTCCCAGTGTGCCACTCCTGGGGAGTACGGCAGCAGGGGCAACAGCCATCCAACCAGCTTTAGTTACAGAAATGTCCACTGAATGTGACGTACTGCCAACCTCATGGAACTGCACAAGGAAAGCACAGGGACAAGAACCGGTCAGCGTGATAACACAAGATGACTCCCCCCAAACGGACCCCTCACTTTTGCTAAGACCGGATTTAAGACATCCAGGTCTGTCATGACAGTCGGTACACTGTTGCCGTTGGGCCCGTCATCGTGTAGATGATAGGCCCGGAAACTGTCATTAGCCCAGCCATCACCAATGCAGCGTTGTAGCCCCCCCAGAAAGTCAGCATGGTGACCGGCGCTGGTCCCCCAATATCACTCTAATCGAAGCCACGGAATCCAGACTGCCCGCTCTTTGCCCCCTAACGAGACGCCCACCCCCCCGCAGAGCCGTCCGGACA
>JADBJO010023705.1:20000-26187 GCA_016801955.1 Conus betulinus | reverse complement strand
CACCGAGGAAGATGAGACACACGAAACACTGAAGCAATCAGACATGCTTGTTGCTTCATCCAGGAACAATTTCAAAACAAAAGAAATCACAAAGCCTCTCCCTGCGGAAAGAAAAAGGGAGTCAAAGCAGTCACATGCACTGTAGTCAACCTAGCCGTTCCCACAGTGACAGGAGAACCAGTCAAGAGCCTTGGGAGGTAATAGGAGTCCTCCTTGACAGACACAAAGAAGGGACAGGAAACAAAGCAAATGACAGACACAAAGAGGGGACAGGAAACCAAGCAAATGACAGACACAAAGAGGGGACAGGAAACCAAGCAAATGACAGAAGACCTGCAGGCTTCCTGGCAAATACAAGGTCTGTGTCTGCAGGTCATGCTGATCCCCAAGCTTCTCTAGCCTCTCTTGATATACAATATTAGCACTAGCACAGTGGAATCAATGGAGGCCCAAATCAACACATGCATAAGGAAATGCTTTGTGCTCCACCTGGTCTCACTGACATTGCACTCTACTGCCACCAAGCGCAAAATAAATTTCCCTGAAATCCATCCCAGAGGGAAGGAAAGTGGGAAAAGCAATGTTACTAACCGTGCTTGAAGACTTCGAAGACAACATTGTGAAGTCAGTCCAGCCCAAGCTAAACACTGGCAGAAAATGGAAAGTTCGGGAAGCAGCGGACGCGGCAAAAGAAAACATCAGGTTCAGGGAAATAACAGGTCACACACTGACCAACAGACAGGGGCTGGGGTCAACAGAAATGAAATGGTGATTAATTGCAAAGGGGAAAGCAAAGGGAGACAATGGAATAGAGGAGCTGAAGAGAGAAGAGGAGCCAAGAGATTTCAGAAGGCAGCTCGGCAAGGCCAACAAGGACGGGACAACGCACCCACCGAGGACAGCGGACGACCTGGGACAACGCACCCACCGAGGACAGTGGACGACCTGGGACAACGCACTCAACAAGGACAGTGGACGACCTGGGACAACGCACCCAACAAGGACAGTGGACGACCTGGGACAACGCACCCACCGAGGACAGTGGACGACCTGGGACAACGCACCCACCGAGGACAGTGGACGACCTGGGACAACGCACTCAACAAGGACAGTGGACGACCTGGGACAACGCACTCAACAAGGACAGTGGACGACCTGGGACAACGCACTCAACAAGGACAGTGGACGACCTGGGAACGCACGCACTCAACAAGGACAGTGGACGACCTGGGACAACGCACTCAACAAGGACAGTGGACGACCTGGGACAACACACCCACCGAGGACAGTGGACGACCTGGGACAACGCACTCAACAAGGACAGTGGACGACCTGGGACAACGCACTCAACAAGGACAGTGGACGACCTGGGACAACGCACCCAACAAGGACAGTGGACGACCTGGGACAACGCACTCAACAAGGACAGTGGACGACCTGGGACAACGCACCCAACAAGGACAGTGGACGACCTGGGACAACGCACCCAACAAGGACAGTGGACGAACTGGGACAACGCACCCAACGAGGACAGTGGACGAACTGGGACAACGCACCCAACGAGGACAGTGGACGACCTGGGACAACGCACCCAACAAGGACAGTGGACGACCTGGGACAACGCACTCCAAAGAAGTCTCATCTGGAATGACATATGGCGCATGGCACCCATACAGTCAACTGCTGGTCAAAAACCGGTGGGGTGGGGGGGTGGGGGGGGGGGGCAGTTAAGATGATCGTACGTGTCTGCTCTGTCTTGGCAAACAATGGAATGTGTCCTGCGTTCATGCAAAGAAGTGGTTACCCAGGGAAGGTACACATGGCGGCAGAGCCTTGTCCTACAAGAGATCACACATGAAGGTACACATGGAGGCAGAGCCTTGTCCTACAAGAGATCACACATGAAGGTACACATGGCGGCAGAGCCTTGTCCTACAAGAGATCACACATGAAGGTACACATGGAGGCAGAGCCTTGTCCTACAAGAGATCACGCATGAAGGTACACATGGCGGCAGAGCCTTGTCCTACAAGAGATCACACATGAAGGTACACATGGAGGCACAGCAGCCTTGTCCTACAAGAGATCACACATGCGGTTAGCACCGCCAGAAGAAGCTCTACACCATTAAAGCCCCAACAACGACGTTCTACACGATGGAGGCCACACGTCACGGTCTGGAACAGCTATGACATCAAGAGCATGGAAGCAGGGTTCACAGGGCGGAGTGAAGGACTGGAAATGCACCTTAGACCTTCCAGAATGGAAGAACCCTCCAGAGATCATCAGGAGGAGTGGCATCAGACTGGATACTGCTCTCCACTCAGATTCATCAAAACAAATCATTCTGATCGAGTTTATTGCACCATACGGAAGCAGAATGGGGCAAGTTCACTTCTACAGGACAGACCTGTGAGCCATTCTAGCCAGCATCTTGAGCGTCATCTTCCGTTCTCGTCTTCATCTTAGAGAGAGAGAGAGAGAGGGGGGGGGGGGAAGGGAGGGAGGGGGAGGGAGAGAGAGAGAGAGAGAGAGAGAGAGAGAGAGAGAGAGAGAGAGAGAGAGAGAGAGAGAGAGAGACTGACAGACTGACAGACGGATGCATTGACAGACACGCGGATCGACAGGCAGACAGACAGGTAGCCAGAGAGACAAACGGCTGGACAGACGGACAGACAGGCAGCCTCACTGTCACAGCGAAGGCCATGAAATCTCTCTTGGCAACCCGCAGGGCAGAATCCCGTTACGACGTCACACAGATCATCGTTCTGACAGTGACCGCAGCGACCACCGCAGTGTTGACCGTAGTGGCCATCTTCACACTCTGTATACACATCACAGTAATGGCCATCTTCACACTCTGTACATACATCACAGTAGTGGCCATCCTCACACTCTGTATATACATCACAGTAGTGGCCATCCTCACACTCTGTATACACATCACAGTAGTGGCCATCCTCACACTCTGTATACACATCACAGTAGTGGCCATCCTCACACTCTGTATACACATCACAGTAATGGCCATCTCTCACACACTCTGTATACACATCACAGTAGTGGCCATCCTTACACTCTGTATATACATCACAGCAATGGCCATCTTCACACTCTGTATACACATCACAGTAATGACCATCCTCACACTCTGTATACACATCACAGTAGTGGCCATCCTCACAATCTGTATACACATCACAGTAGTGGCCATCCTCACACTCTGTATACACATCACAGTAGTGGCCATCCTCACACTGTATACACATCACAGTAGTGGCCATCCTCACACTCTGTATACACATCACAATAGTGGCCATTCTCACACTCTGTATACACATCACAGTAGTGGCCATTCTCACACTCTGTATACACATCACTGTAGTGGCCATCCTCACACTCTGTATACACATCACAGTAGTGGCCATCCTCACACTCTGTATACACATCACAGTAATGGCCATCCTCACACTCTGTATATACACATCAAGGTAATTCAATCCCGCAGCCTGCCTTTCCTTAATTCATTTACACGTGTTTCTTTATTCAACCACTCACCTCTCAATTCCATGCCATTATTCATCTTTCTTTTTAAAGCGTCTGTTTTTCATTCGCTCATTTATGCAATCTGTCATTCGCTTATTCAGTTATTCACACACACACACACACACACACACACACACACACACACACACACACACACACACACACACACACACACACACACACACACACACCCTCACTCACCGTACTGATATCACATCACACCACACCACAGTCCCGGCCCTAGAGGAATTTCTCACATTCTGGGACTTGTTCATGCATCCATTAGTTTATTTGTTCTTTCAGTTTATTCAAACACTTATTGTATATTGTAGTATAGTTCTGGCTGACCAAAAGATTCTGAAATTCCAAAACCTATCCATCCATTCATATGTTTATTCAATTAGTCGAAATAAGCTCATCGTTTTGATATTAACATACACAGTCCAACAGTCCTTGACCTCGAAGAAATCCTCACCTGCTGCACATGTCACATCACATCAATAAGGCTCGCCATGTCTGCACGGATATTGATAATAAAAAAATCACCCAGTCACTCAACTAATTCAACCAGTGATTGTCATGCTCACTGTGAGCTGTGGAACTCAGTTTCACTCAGTCACTCAACCAATCCAACCAATGATTGTCATGCTGTGAGATGGGGAGCACAGTTTCACTCAGTCACTCAACTAATTCAACCAATGATTGTCATGCTCACTGTGAGCTGTGGAGCCCAGTTTCACTCAGTCACTCAACTAATTCAACCAATCAATCAATGATTGTCATGCCCACTGTGAGCTGGGCAGCCCAATTTCGTGCATTTCTGATGTTTGTGTTCTGCAACGTGTAAAGGTGACATGTGTCTCAAACACATCAAAGGCCTGTCTCGCATGAAGGTTTACATTTTCTTTCCAGCTTAAGTTATGTGTTCATGTGCATATTGCCTCTGTTCATTGATGTTTCTTTCCTCCCACACGTCCCCCCTCCCACGATCACCACAGTCTCCTTCTACTGAGTCGTCCCCTCGAGCATCGGCTCTTCATATTGTTATCAGATTTTCTATGACGTAGGTCAGCATCATTTGTGCATTTGCACCCCGACGAGTTCTTCGAGTGGCGCACAGCATCTGTATTCATCATCTATCCGAGTGTAATGCATTTATGTGCAATTACGAGCCCACGTCTGACTCAATATTTTTTTTAAACATTTAACTTAACTATGGGAAGGATGTGAGAAAATATGTTTTAAAACAGCATGTTTGGCGGAGGAACGCTCATGCAGGTTACAGCATTGCCTCTCATATTGTGTAACGTAAGAATCTTCAAACAAACACACAGAATGTTCAACTACTCCCGCACGCATGCGCATTGGGGAGCCGGAATAGCTCAGTTGGTAGAGCACCTGACTCGTAATCTTGGTGATCCTGGGGTTGCGGGTTCGAACCTCCACCGGGGCGTTTCGGTACAGGGGGATTATTCCCTCGGAGTTAACATTGGTTCTGACTCCATTTCCTATACAGTCCTTCGAATGAGACTATAAACCCGAGGTTCCGTGTGTGAAGGCATGCATAACATCTTGCACTCACGTAAAATCCCATCACCAACATTCGGAGAGTAGGCCAGTTTGGCCGTTGGTATGGATAACACATTACACATAGCATGCACCCTGAGTGAGAAACGGAAAGAATGAAGGAAGTAAGGAAAATGAGTGATCGATATTGAACGATACTGACTGGATGACACGGGAAACGACTGAATGAAGCGCCAGCTGGCAGCTCTTCAGTCGGCACTACCCAGGTAGGCAGCCCGTTGTGTAAATGAGTGTTGATTGTAAAGCGCTTAGAGCTTGGTCTCTAGCCGAGAATAGGCGCTATATAAAGTATTCATCATCATCATCATCATTCAATTTTATCAACATCAAAATGGTCCACTTATCGGCGGGGAATTATGAGGATGTAATGTAATGTTTGCAGTAGAGAAGTATGGTCATGTTCCCTGACAGAAGAAACTATGCTAATGTCCGCTGTGGAGAAGACAGGTGTAGTTATGTTCGCTATGGAAAAGAGAAGTACATTGAGGTTGTTAAGAGAACAGAACTACAGTGATGTTCCCTGTGGAGAACGACGTTAGCTATAAAATTAAAGAGAACATTACTCGTGGAGGGCGCATCATTACAGTCGCTACGGAGAATTAGGCTTTGGTAGTTCAATGTTCACATGGAGGAGAGAAGAACGGTAACATTTACTGTGAAGAAGGACAGTAACGTCTGCTGTGGAGAAGCACATTATTATTGACAATAGATTAGACAATACAGTGAAAATCACCATAAAGAATACAAGCAATGAAATGTTTACTAAGGAGTAGACAAGTACAGTTCTGTTCACTGTTGAGAAGACAAGTAATGTTCACCAAGGAGAAGACAAGTAATGTTCACCAAGGAGAAGACAAGTAATGTTCATCAAGGAGAAGACAAGTAATGTTCACCAAGGAGAAGACAAGTAATGTTCACCAAGGAGAAGACAAGCAATGTTCACCAAGGAGAAGACAAGCAATGTTCACCAAGGAGAAGACAAGCAATGTTCACCAAGGAGAGACAAGCAATGTTCACCAAGGAGAAGACAAGTAATGTTCACCAAGAAGAAGAC